>JAAGAY010148519.1:0-18347 GCA_011801015.1 Ardeotis arabs
AGAAAATAAATGGGTCCTAAGCACACCAAAATCATCTGTGTCCTTTCCATTGCCACATACTGTAATTTTAATCTTGCTATCTAAGCTAAGCAGGAGGCAGTGCTTGCTTGTACAGCCCAGGGAGAACAGCAATAAACAAGCTGTTACTCAGACAATTCAGTCAGGCTTCTCCAAAGCTCTGTGGGGTAAATAACCAGTAAGACAACTCTTTGTGTGCACTACTGGGGCAAGGCCAAGGTTCTTCATACATACTAAATAAAATTATTTACATTAAAGAGAAGTATCCCAGTTCAATGTTAGTTTTCTTCCCAACTGCGATAACATTTCATCTTCAACATGCAATCTTTAGCTTCTTCAATCCAAGTCTTGCTCATGGCAGGATGAAAGATACATTCACTCAAGAGACCAGGTCAACAGCCAGTAAAACATTCTAAGCAGACTGCACTAACACAATCAGCATAAGTCAATTGTTTCTTTCAGAAGTCTCTGCACAATAGCGGAGAAAAAAGTTTTCCAGTGCTCTCAACTCCCACTGAACTGAAGAAGACAATAAAAAGAGTGTCACAAATCATCATTCACCATGTCTTCAAACTTGAACTTTAATTCATAGAAAGAAGACATTAGAAGCGAAAGGGATGGGAAGTCCAAAAAAAAACCCCCAACCTCCAAAAGGTCAGTAAATAACCTGTAATAAACTGAGGAGCAATGGTTGAAAGAGTCAGGTACTTGCTTTGCTATTAGCCAAGGCGGCATTGCAGACTCTTCACTACTAAGACGCTCAAGTTCCTTTGTGAGTTGATGAGAAGCTTGAAACATTCAGGCACCTAAAAACCCCATATTTGATTTATACACTCATAAAAGTTCAGAGGAGGTGATGCTGTTAAACAGTCCTTGTAACCTCCTAATCTCAAAACTGCTAAGCCTTTGGGAAGTCCTGTCTGCCTCTAGCTGTGTTAGCTACCAAAGAGTAATTTCCAGCAGAAATTTCAAATAACTGAAGAAAATAATGATTAAGACCCTTTCCTTGAAACATTCTCTGTGCCAAAGGCAGAATAAATGGTTGGAGTTAGGTCACTAGAGCAGGTCTGAATTACAAGAGGACTTACTCTACGTAATAGAAAGAAAAAAACAAAAATCTTCAGCTATCCAGATATGTGAGTTATAAAGAAGATTTGCACTCTACCTTTGGGAGCAGAGGGAAAACTTCATGCAGTTGATACTCTTAGTCTGCATACACAAATCGGCTAAAGCGAATTGAGTAACATTATATACAAAACACACCAGCATTTAATTAGTTTTAAATAAGCTCATTCACGTGCATAAACAAGGATGGCAGGTAAAAATCAAGAATACGTTGCATACCTAAACTTCAAAAATATATGTATAGAGAGACACATGCACACATACGGACAACATCAGAAGCAAAAAATCCAGCCATAAGGAGGCATAAATCTGTAAACAGCAGGTTAATTAGACATGTGGGAGTGCTAAAAAGCAGATCACACACAATTACTGGATGAAGGAAAAAAAGGACTAAAGTGTTCAACTGGAAGAAGACCAAATGGAAGTGAAGAAAATTTAAATACTAAAAGAATGAAGAGCAAATACAGAACCATAACCTATGGGTAAGGAAGGGAAAAAAAACCTAAAGGAGTACTTCAGCTACAATAATGCAAGAGATTAGAAAAGTTTCTTTATGCCAGAATTCTAAGACAAAACATATCAGCTGAAATGTCTAAAAGAAGAGCATGCACTGATAAAGAATGCTATGCAAGTGAACATTGATATGAGAGGGTATAACATGTTTTGATTTTGATATGGAATAAGAAAATGAAAAGGGATAACAATGGGGAAAAATATACATCTAGGAGGACAATAAAATGAGACAAATCAGATTGTGAAGTAAAATAAAAGAAAAATGGCAATATAGTCGATGACAAATTAAGTAAAGTAGGAATGAAGAATTACCAATGTGATTAGCTGTAATGCCAAGTCCTAAGATATCTTCAAAGAGATGTCAGGTGATTAATAGAAGCAACTCAGAGGATGTATAGTATTTGGTTATGTATATTTATTGGAGGTAAGCAAAGAAAGGGGCACAAAATATAGGTCTTCACTGGTTACAAAGCCTCCACACAATAAAGGTAAGGAATAATTTCTTAGCTATGAATGTGTCTGGGGCAGTTGTTCAAACAGATCAACATGTGAACAAACTACATGGGTGAAGTTTCTCTCCAGTGTGGAAGAGGGATGGGAAAATCCATTCCAGCCTTGTTCGATATCTCCCATGTACAGCAAAGTAAATAGGTATTAACTGCATCCCCTGAAATATCAACCAGAAAAAATAAAAAAAACCCAAGGGTTTTGGTTTTTGGTTTTTTTTTTGTTTGTTTTTGGGTTTTTTTAGACAAACATTATAATCTCAGATAAAATTATTATTTCCTGTTTTTTTTTTTTTAAATTTAAATCATCGTCAGGTCATCGTTAGTCACATAATATGTTTCTACAGGAAACTTTGCAGAAAAATCTTCTCAGGCAATGCAAGATATTGTTCATTAATACACCTTTCCCAGGTCAAGTCCACTGAGATCAGATTAGCATTTTAGGCAACTTTTTTATGTTTGGGTTTTGGTTGTTTGTTTTTTTTTTTTTTTCCCCTTCCTCCCTGTATTTTGCTTCCAGAAGCTGCAGCTTCAATGACTGTGGTCAATTGGATGATCAGGTCATCATTAGCAATTTACCACAGTTCAAATGACTGTTTCCTAATGTGCTTCAAGTAACAGTTAATATTTAGTATGTGCATTCCAAGTCTAAAGTAGTAGCACAACTTCTGTGCAAGTTCTCCACATGCAGTACACTTCTCTCTCCTTTCCACATCCACAACATTCCCTTCTCATTTTTGCTACCATGTCTTCCTGAGCCTAACTCCAGGCAGATTTTCTTCAAGTTTCCTTCTGCACATTAGTTCTATTGTCAAAAAGTCAAATCCTCTGCAGGCTTTGTGCTACACCTAAAGCAAGTGCTGGTGCTGGCATTTGACCTCACAAACCTGGTTAAGCGACATATAATACCTGTTTTCCCATTTTTGTCATATCATACCAACCTCATGATAGACCTAGCTGTGAGTTACAAGGAACAATTCTTTTTTCTTTTTTTTTTTTTTTTAATTAAAAACTCTGCACCCCACTCCTTGTGGCTTTTGTTAACCTCAATGTAAAGTTCATGCCTTCCTTTTTCATCACCTTATCACCTTACAGTACAAATAGACACATCCATGCTCACAAGTGAGATTATGCAATTGTAATCCTGCTTTTGGTTCTTTGATGGAGTTCTTCTGAGTTTAGCTTTTACTCCACACAGAATAGTCAAATGTTTGATATTTTTTACCCTGACAGTGAACTGACAACTGACTTATACCTCTCTCACAGGATGAAAGTTTTAAAGGTGTTTTTACTCTCCATTGTGGAACCCCAAAATGGTTAAAAAAGGTAGACAGTGTTTTAAAGGACAATTAACACCAACTTTGTAATCTTTATTATCAAAGAGTAATTTGACAACTCTTTGAGAAGTGTAGAGCAAGAGTCAAACAGTGAATACAGCAAGAAGGAAGCACCACTAATACACAGCATGGATATCCCCCCTCCACACTCTTGAAGACATGAAAAATGGGAAAAGTCAGTCTAAAACTAGAAGGTATGCATTGGTAATGAACACAATGGAATTTTAAAAGACTGATGCAGAGAGAGGAGAAACAATACTAATCTAGATAATAAAGGAAAGTTGAAAAGAGTCCTCACTGGTGACAGTTATCGTTATAGTGTATCCTACTGTCCAATGGAACAAAGCCATGAACTGATCTAAATTGATGGAAGTAAAAAAAGACAGGAATTTAGGACTTTCTTTCAGTCTTATTGGGGAAAAAAGGGAGATGAGATTCTCTTAAATGATGGAAGCAGTAGGGCTTCAGGACAAACCAGCTCCAGAGGTTTTTTTTAAAGTTTAATCTGTCAGTGCCCCAATACGAATAAGATATTAGAATATTTTTAACAAGACTAATTTAATAAGAGTGGGGGCCAACTGGTCATTTTTGTCAATTTGGGGTTATGAGAAACTTTAATAGATAGATTATAAAATGCCATTTGAGGAAGCAGAGCGAACTGATCGAAAAAACTTTCGCTACTGCAGAATCTGGGATGCAGATCAGCTTCAGCACCTCTGGGGTGGCCCTATGGAACGTTTGATTCTGCTACATCAGAGATTCCTTGTTTTAAATCTATCAAGAGAATTGTGCCTGGGATTAGTGGTCATTCAAAGAAGGTCTTTATTTTCTCCATATCTCTGCTACTACAGTCTTACAATTCTCTCTGCAGAACAATCTGCTTTATTTCAAGCTTTGTTACACTTGTTTTGTAGTAGCTGAATTAAAAAAACAAAAAACAAAACAAAACAAAACAGAAACCAAAACCCAACAGTACTACAGTGAAACAGAACACTGAAATGAGGTTGACTCATTTGTCAATAATTTTTGAGAGACAGTTACATGCAAACAATTTCATTACTTACAGTAATTTATTATTTATTATGGTGCCATGTGGTCACTTGATTAATGTGAAACACAATATAGAAGTCAGACTAGTAATAATTAGTATTTAATAATAGTGTTCATTACTTCAGTATACTTTCAATAGTATTTTGTACAGTAAATTATTTTACTACTGAGAAAAAAATTCTGTGCAAGTATACACATATACAGAACAGTTAGAGGCAACGGAGGATTTGCTGTCTGCACACAGCGTAACATTTTTTGTTAAAACTTTGAAGTACCATTATGTTAGGCAAAATGTATTATGATGCAGGGATTAAAAAGCATTTTCAATTGATTCACATTTCCAATTAAATTTATGGGCAGAAGAGACATAATGACATTATCTACCAAATTGTACCAGATATGATAATAGCACCAACTGCATCTGTGCTGTAAAAAGTATAACAATAGTGCACTATCACTGGTTCTAATTACCTCCTATCCTTTAGAGAGTGGCAGGTGGCCAATGAAATGTGGCTATAAAACCAGAATATAATCAGATGAAGGGAGATGAAGCTGTTATTGGCTTTTAGTTATGTAAATTAAGAATTTTACTCAACAAGTTATTTAGTCATCCTGATGAGTGGAAACATTCATTTGGAAGACTAATTATACAATACTTACTATGATTAGAACACCCAATTGTACTTTATACTGCTTGCAATAGAAACATCTTGAATTATATTAAGTTAGTGGTGAGAAGGAATTTTGTTTATTTCTTTTACAGGAAATCTCCAAAGAAAACCTAGCACAGAAGAAAGCAATTGGCACAGTGGTGAACATGTAGGAAATGCTCTCTCCTCTAAATTGGTTCTCTTTTGCTCTGCCTTTCAGACCTTCTTTGAATCAATATCTTGCACACAGATGTACTCAACTGCAAGAAACAATCTTTCAGATGAAGCACAAACAGAGGTCCTGATCACTTGTGGTCTCTTGAGATGGCACAGTACATTTGAAAGGATAGTAGTGTTTGCTCATACCCTACCAGGATTCCTTAGCTGCTAGGCTAGGCAAATAGCAGACCTATTTCCTCCACAAATATTTGACTGAAGTATAAAACAAACTGTGACTTGTACTGTGCCTGTGACCATTTCGCATTTACTTCATACAAACAGGGTTATTTCCTACCACAAATATCCACTGAAAGGACAATTTTCACTTGGGTTTTGCCAAAGGGGAAAAAGCCTCCATTATGCTAATTTCTAAAAGTCTGGGTTACTTAACTACATGAGTCACTCAAACAAGAAGAATAGCAGTTCATGATTTATTTAATGGATTGGTATGTCGTGAACTGTGACTTACACAGGTGTGTAATCTACAAGTGATCTATACAACAAGAATAATTCACTAAGATGTTTGTGTAGATTTTCAGTGACGAAACTCCAGAAGTATCATATTAGTTCATGTTCATTCCAAAATGGTAGAAATTAAGCTTCTGACATAACTGCCTCTAACACTGAGCATTGTGGGAGATGAGAAAGGAGACTGCAGATACGGAAAACAAGGGAATAAGCAGAGGGTTTTATCCTTCAAAGACATAACAGAGTCTATTAAAGTTCACTGTGCAAGTTTCCATTGATTTTGCAATCAAAGTGATAAAATACTGTAGATTGCAGCATTAAAAAAATCATAGAATAGTTACGGTTGGAAGGGATCATCTAGTTCAACCCCCCTGCAAGGAGCAGGGAGATCCTAACGAACTAAGACAATTTGTTACTATTCATTGCCTTGCCTACTGCAAGTACAGTTATCCTCCTTCACAGTCCTCCTGACAAATACAGACCTCAAAAAAGAAACATTACTTTTTATCTTCAGGATTCTATACTGTCATATAATAGTTTTGTGCAATAATAAACATAACTACTTTTTTATCTTGTTAGTCTTTGTCTTCTTATCTGAATTTCTTAACTGAACGAACACTTCACTCAATTTTCAGATTTTTTTTCTTTTATAATTTTACTCTTCTTTGCACAAATAAGTGAATATGTTTCCAGATAACTACTGTCTGTTGAATATCCTGCTTCCACATGTATAGGGATAATCTCAGCAAAGAGGAGGTAGAAATGGTCCTGATTTACAGATATTCTTTCTTCTCTATCTTTTGTATACAACAAAAGATGACAGGATTTGAAGTCCTCCACTCTACCTCTTACTTGTTTAGAATAAAGAAAACCTGCTTCAAAGCCACAATACCATTGTTGTTCTCTTCATTTGGGAAACATTCCCACCTGCTCACTCTGAGTTGGAACTCTGTTGGATACAAGGTGCTACAGAGGCAGCAGGGTAGCCTTAATTCTGTGGCCCCAGCAGCTATTACTGGACATCTTCAATGAATTAATGTCTGACATCCAATGCCTCCTTTTCTCCGAGGAAAAAGACAAAGAGCATGACCCTTTGGGGGACTTGTTGCTGAGGTGGTGTTCATGAAACAAAGGTTTTGGGCCCAGAAGATGAGCCCGGAAGGGAGTCCTTGGGATGTGAGATATTCCAAAATTTTTCCCCCACAGTTGGTTGTGTCAGGCCCTTGACTTTGCCATCCTCTTACGAAATTTCAGGAGCTCCTACCTGCATTTTGGAGAATAGCTGTTGTCCTGTGCAGCCCTTTGTCTCCTGACTCCTACCGATCAGGCCACCCTCTCAGCTACAGTCTGCCTGGGTATCCCACTTCCTTGTCACTCTTATTGCTTGAAGGCCAAAGATGAGATCTGCAATACCATTTTGTGGAACATGATGACCACACTATCAGCTCATTAACCACCACATTCAGAGAAGGGAGAAGGGATGCACAGCAGAATTGCGGCAGGAAAGCCTAGGAGGGCTCTACTACCATGGCAAGGCTGCATGCATAACAGACAAGGTAGCAGGGACTAAGTTAGAGTACAAGGTGGAAACTGAGTAGGTGGTTTTTGACTTGGCTAGTCACCCTGCAGGAGACCATTCTCAGAATCCCAGCAGAAAAGCTTTAGAAAGTATAACAGCCTTTGCAGTCAGCAGACCAGTGGTATAGATCACCTCTCCGCTGAGTCCAACGCTGTAACGCCACAAGAAGCCTCACATACGTCCTCTCCTTCCCCCATGAAAACATGTAAATAAAAACATTGCACCTATGAGGACGGCAGCGTAGGACATTTCCACAGGAAGCTCCCAGTGTTGGGTGGGAAAGGGAATAGACTGGAGGTTTGTCTCTGGATGTACCTGCATAGGGTTCTTTTGCCAGGTTCCAGCAGGGAGACTTTAGAAAAGCATCAGCACATGCATGCTCTTCTAAACTGTTCAACAGAGCAATCCTGGGATCCAGGGTGGACAAACATCTAGTGGGCTTTGTGGTACATTTTCATCTAAAGATGTATTGTAGATCTGTTGTAGATTGTATCATTCCAACAAAGAGGTGGTTGGGCAAAAACATCAGATGGCCTGCATGGATGAACAAGAAGCTCCTGGGCCAACTTAAAAAAAAAAAAAGGAAAGCTTACAGAGGATGGAAGCAAGGACAGGTAGCCCAGGAGTATTACAGAGAGATTGTCTGAGTGGCTGGGGACCAGGTAAGGAAGGCTAAAGCTGTGACAGAATTAAATCTGGCCAGGGACGTCAAGAGAAACAAGAAAAGCCTCTTTAGGTACATTGGGGATAAAAGGAGGACTAAGGAGAATGTGAGCCCTCTCCAGGAAGAAAAGTGAGACCAGGTTACCCAGGACATGGAGAAGGCTGAGGTACTTAATGACTTTTTTGCCTCAGTCTACACCAGTGAGGGCTCTAGCCACATTGCTAAAGTCACAGAAAGCAAAAGCAGGGACTAGAAGAATTAAGAACTGCCCACTGTAGCAGAGCCCACTGTAGATGGTTGAAGACCATCTAAGGAACCTGCAGGTACACAAGTCCATGGGATCTGATAAGATGCATACATAAGTCCTGAGGGAACTCTCAGCTGAAGTTGCCAAGCTGCTGTCCATCATATTTGAGAAGTTGTGGCAGTCTGGTGAGGTTCCCAATGACTGGAAAAGGGGAAACATAACCCCTATTTTTAAACAGGGAAACAAGGAAGACCCAGGGAACTACCGGCCAGTGAGTCTCACCTCTGTGCTTGGCAAGGTCATGGAGCAGATTCTCCTGGAAACCATGCTAAGGCACATGGAAAATAAGGAGGTGATTGGTGACAGCCAACACAGCTTCACTAAGTGCAAATTGTGCCTGACCTTTGTGGCCTTCTATGATGGGGTGACAGCATTGGTGGACAAGGGACGAGCAATGGACACCATCTACCTAGACTTGTGCAAAGCATTTGACACTGTCCCACGACATCCTTGTCTCTAAACTAGAGAGACATGGATTTGACAGATGGACCACTCAGTGGATGAGGAATCAGCTGGATGGCCACACTCAGAGAGTTGTGGTCAATGGCTTGATATCCAAGTGGAGACTGGTGAGGAGTGGTGTTCCTCAGGGGTCGGTATTGGGACCAACCCCATTTAACATCTTTGTCGGTGACATGGACAGTAGAATAGAGTGCATCCTCAGCAAGTCTGCTGATGACACCAAGCTGTGTGGTGTGCTCAACAGGCTGGAGGGAAGGGACGCCATCCAGAGGGGTCTTGACAGGCTGGAGAGGTGGGCCCGTGCAAACCTCATGAAGTTCAACAAAGCCAAATGCAAGGTCCTGCATATGGGTCATGGCAATGTCAAACAGAAATACAGGCTAGATGGGGAATAGATCAAGAGCAGCCCTGAGGAGAAGGACTTGGGTGTACTGTTGGACAAGAAGCTCAGCATGAGCTGGCAATGTGCTGGCCAACCGCATCCTGGGCTGCATCAAAATAAGTGTGACCAGCAGGTTGACAGAGAAGATTCTCCCCCTCTATTCTGCTCTTGTGAGACCCCACCTGGAATACTGCATCCAGTTCTGGAGCATAGACCAGCTGGAGAGGGTCCAGAGGAGGACCCTGAAGATGATCAGAGGGCTGGAGCACCTCTCCTATGAGGACAGGCTGAGAGAGATGGGGCTGTTCAGCCTGGAGAAGAGGAGGCTCCGGGGAAACCTTATGGTGGCCTTCCAGTACCTAAAGGGGACTTTTAAGAAAGATGGGGAGAAACTCTTTAGCAGGGCCTGTTGCTATATGGGAAGGGGCAATGGTTTTAAAATAGAGGGAGGTAGATTCAGATTAGATGTGAGGAAGAAATTTTTTTTGCAATGAGGATGGTGAAACACTGGAACTGGTTGCCCAGAGAGGTGGTAGATGCCCCATCCTTGGAAACGTTCAAGGCCAGGTTGGACGGGTCTCTGAGCAACCTAATCTATTTGGAGATGTCCCTGCTCCTTGCAGGGGGGGTTGGATGAGATGACCTTTAAAGGTCCCTTCCAGCCCTAAATATTCCATGATTCTGTCTCTACAACAGGGCACACCTATTGGGTCTCACACAAAGAACAGTTGCCACAGGTCTCTAGAAGTATGACCTTCATCTCCTTGAGCTCCTAGCATTACTAACCAGTCTTCTTGCACCCATTGACGGTCATAAGATTAACAGACTTCTGACTCACTCACCAAGTCCTCTAACTCTGGAGAAACATTTTGTTTAAAATCCTTTTACTAGTAGCAGTAGGAGACAGGGCTATAATGCAAGTCCAAGGTCCGCCCAAGAGGCAAAGACAGGCAGACCAATGCTGTAGCTTAGGCCAGGACTGCTGGCCTCTGGCTGAGCTGAAATAGGGCTCCTAGGCTCAGGTGCAGAGGCAGATGGAGACTCCAGGTGAGGATGATCAAGGCCATTAAGGTGGATATAGTACCCTCAGTGCCCTGAGAAACACAAGCTTAGCTTCAAAACCGTACTACTGCTTTAATAAAACCCACTAGTGTAAATACAGCCACTACGAATATCAGGGAGGTGAGCTAAGTATAAAGGAAGGGCAAAATGGCATAGCCACAGTTTGCCTTGCATCTCTAGCAAAAAAAAATCTTTTAGCCTTAACCTATTACCTTTACGTGGAACTGGAAAAAAAAATATGTGAATAACTCACAGAACCCTCTATAGATTCATGTAATTTCATAATAATCCCACTAGACGCAATAAGCCCAATACTTATCTATTGAACTCAAATTCTACCTCCCAACAGTAACTTTAGGGGGAACAGGCTAAAACTGAATCTGAGAGATTTTCCAGCTCAACAGCATAAGACATGCCTTGATACTGCATCCCTGAACTTAGTGTTGCTCCTCACACTAACAACCAGGCCATCTGCTTGCTATGACTCCCTCTTTGTCACTTGAAACAATGGAAAACAGTTTTGAAGCTGCCTAAAAATTATGCCCTTTTCAAATCAAATATACAAAGGACACAGATAAAATGACATTTCATTTTGCTATTCATTTCTTCCTTGGCAGGTTTTTTTTTTTTTAATGTTACAAGGAAGAACATTGGAAGTCAATCTAAGAAGCTATTAGATTTTTTAAATCAGAAGTTATTTAAAATATTAGAACTGGGTCAAACTAAGATTTTGGTTTTGAACTCTCAAAATATATCGGAAAGGGCAAATTCAGACCCCATTTTTGGCAGAGGTCTCTAGGTCTTCAATAGGACAGAGAAAACAACCTAATATTGTCATTGGTATGTTTGGATTCAAATCAAGACCAAACTGTTGCAGTCCAGGTTATAGTCTATGATCACTCAGGAAGATTTTATTGGGATCTACAAAATCTGACATACATCTTTTGTGGCCACAGGATAGCATATGCCTTATCTGAAGTACCACCTATTTGAAACAGTATTCTTGTTCTCTCCCTTTCAGGTCAGCAAAATGGGTATTTTGCTGACACCAAAAGGTAGAAGTAAGAAAGGTACCATGTGTCCCTGTGCAAGCACAGAACCACAAAGTGATTTTTTTACCTGGTTCTTATTTATATATTTGCTTAAATCTGTGTGCACAATTTTTATATATTTAGTAGGCAAAAGGTAAGAAAAAAAGAATACGCGTTCAGTAGGTCACCTATTGATATAGGAGTCTGAGCAACCAACTGCAAAATTCAGTACAGTAATTTATCTGCATTGGTCAATGGCTATTGACTGCCTGAAAATAAAGGTCGAATGCAGTGATAGATTTCAGTGCCATAGCTATGAATGTATATTAATAAACGCAGCGTATAAGTGATTTTTGTCTCTGGTGGAAAGGACAGATAATCAATATCCTTGTGTCCTTGCCCAAGCTGAACTTTGTACTTGGATTATGCTAATTAAAGACTAAATAATGTGCTGATGTTTCCTTATAATTAAGAGATGGAGGAAAATATTAAAGTAGTAAATGGCTTTTGTTGGTTATTTCGTGCTGAAATGAGCAAACAAAATACCTAAGCCCTTTAAGAAAAGCAACATTTGGTTTTTTGCAAGTATCCTTTCCTGTCTCAGATGTTATTTCTACTGTACGCTTGCCACAAGAACAAATTCAGCAGTTTACACGGCAAACAAAAATGGACAAGCAGTTTGGACAATTGCTTGTACAACAGCCCAGAAGGTCTCGACTGTTGGTTTTTTTTCAGACGGGTGGCCAAACCATAAAGGACCACTCATCTCTGGATATTTCATCCAGACTAAGCATTGTTTTCTCAGACGTTTGCAGCACAGATTCCTGGCAGCCTAACCCTAACTGAACGCTGCAATTCCCCTTCTCCTTGTTTGCATCCCCACCCTTCCTGCCTGGCACTTGGACTTGTACAGCTGAGCTCGGTGAAGGAGCTCATCCAGCTGAAAACTAACCACTTGGTTTGGTAGGAGTAGGATGCAGATGGAGCAGCTCCCCTTTCCCCATGTGCTCTCGAAAATATCCAGAGGCTGGGAATAGGACCATGATACCGTGGCAAAGCTCAGCAGTCTGGCCTTAAGCAATCATAAACTATGGTGGATATATTGATGCAAGTGCTAAATGAGTGAGGCTAAATATGCATCTTTTCGTGTGTAACTTGTTGTTCTGTGAAACGATGGACTTTCAATCACTCAGCGCAACAACTGGCACAACGAGTATTCTATTACGCCATTTGACTCCTCTATCTGGTCATTACAAGAAATGCCTATATTATTCAGGTATTTTGTGAAATACCTGACATTAATATTACAGCCATATTGTGAAACCAGTCATTGAGTGAAATGACTAAAATTTCCATTCATTTAGAGAACAGATGCATTGTAAGAGTAAGTGTCAATTTTCTAAAATCATATGTAGAACTGTATGGGTCCAGGGGTGAGTATAAAAGACTACATAGCACCATAAATATGTAGAGCTGAAATAGTGTTACTTCTCTTTTCGAGTTAGCAATTCCAAACAATCAGGAACTAGGTATTTTACATATTATCTACCTATTATTTTGCATATTTTCCTGTTATGAATAAAAAATTTTGCCAATTCTCAGACTGCTTAGGTACTTAGTTTTGTATCAGAAGAGTAACATAGTTATTTTCGTTTTAAAATATTTAAAATTACCTTGCATGCAGAACAAGCAGTTTGCTTACATATAAAGATCTAAACTGCAAATTCCTAGTTGATCCCCGATGTACTAGGCTTTCCAAATTGTAATCTCAGTTCTATACTTGTACATGAAAGCACACAGAAAATGGCAGGTACTATTAAATTTTTGTCTTCCTTCAAACCAACTGTTTGAAATGTGGATCCACTTGGAAAAGCCCGCATCTAGGTGTGTAGCCACATACCACTTGAAAATATCCAGGCAGTTAATGTGCTTAAACTGCAATGCAGAACAAGGCCATTTTACATTTGCATTATGTTCCTTCTTGATTTTATCTACTTTTTCTTTCACTGTACAAAAGTTGGCATCTTTTTCTGAGGCACAGAACAATGCCTATAACAAAGAAAATAGCCACATAAAAAGTACTGTCAGAGACATGTAAATAATAGTGAACATGAAACAAATCAGATGCATATCAGTTAACTATTTCTCTTTAATCTTCTTCTTCTTCCCTTATCTCTCTATTTTAAAGCTTTTAACTTCCTTTCCCCCCACCCCGAATTGAACCAATGCACCAAGTTAATTGGCCTCCTAGAGGCCCTATGAGCAAATGAGTTTTAATTCAGTTTCTTAAAAAGCAGTTCCTTGCAAATTATTCAGGATATCTCTTTCCTTCCAAAAATGATGGAAGTTTTACTAAACCATAAACCTGGATACTATCACTTAAGTTGAATGTAATAGGATAAGTGTTTTTCTGCTGTAATTCTTCTGTGTTAAATTTATCCAAGTTTGATCTTTAAGCTCAGTTTAAAATTAAAGATTCAGATTTTACAAGCATTTTTCAATTTTCGTTTTCATTGGAAATACACATCTAATTTAAACTAAGTTTATTAATAGTTTACTTTGTTTCTGAAAGGAACATAGTAGTCTCAAAAGACTTTTCCCTGGACAAGCAGTAATTTCTATTTTCAAATGAACATTTTAATCTTTGCTATTTTGTAACTGAGTATTTCCCCTAAAGCAGTGAGATGACTGAGGTTTTGCAAACATCTGCATTGCATATGAGCTATAAAACCTTTAGCTTTTTTTGCATTAACATGTAAGGTAAGATTTAAATCTATGCTTAGAGACTTAAACAAATTCTTAACTATTTGTCTTTACAAATAAAAATTAAAAGTTTGTTTAGGTGCTCTTTAATTTTTGCTGTGTCTTACTCCTGTCAAGTGACTGTACGCATTTTAAGGTACATGTTAAACCCCGACCGAGTACATCATAGTATTATCTATATGTATGCAAAGTAGCTCATACTTTGTCATTTCCATATTTCCATCAAGTAGACTGGCAGCGTTCACAATAGCTAAGACTGTAGAAGCATAATAGATTTCTTAGTTCTCTGACCAGTTTTCCCACACACTCACTCAAGAAAAGGAGATTTCTTATCAGTTAAACCACTTACATCTCCCACCTTCCCATCCATCTGCTGAATGGGAAGAGAGTTCAAATCAATTGAACCATTTAATTTCACTGTAAATAAAGGGGTTTAGGCTTTTTAATAATCTTTCCCCCTCCTTTCCCTCCTCTGCCTGTTCACATACAATTCACAAATTTTCTTTTGAAGGTGTCAAAATAAAAGTTGAGACCTTTCAAGTATTCTCCTCTTTAAATAGCCCAAACTACCTTTGAGCTATAACACTGATCTGTAGGTTGCACTGGCTTGCTGGCAATCACTGTAAATTGGTACATATATTTTGTTTAAATAAATGTATCTGAAGCCTTGAATGTTGCACAGTGATTACACAGTATAAAATCAGATTAAACCAAAATTCTGCTGACTTATCCCAGTGGCAGACTTTCCACCAGATAATACTTAAGATGTCACAGTGGTATTAAGACCAGTTGCAATATAAAGACTAGTTATTGATCTACCAGTCATTTAGATTAGACGCCTGACCACAGACCACTCTGAATCCCTCCTGGCCCACGTATGTGGCCCTCTTTCCCATTGGGGAGGCATTTTGGAGATCACTCAGCTCTCATTCAGGTGTGGGATGAAATCCCAGGCAGGGCACATAGCCAGGGTCTTGAGTACCTCAGTTTAGAAGAAAGTTACCTTTGTTTACTCCTTGTAAATCAGGTATTAAAAGTTGCAGAGATTTATGTATAGTTTTATTCTAAAAACACTTTCCTTTTTAAAATGACGTGACATTTTTTAAGGCTAATTAAGCAGAATTACATCACAGATTATTTTACTCTTCTTAATATCTGGAGCCCAGCTTTCTCTTCAAATGTATATGGCCTCTTAACTGATTATATGACATGAAATGTGAATAGATAGGTAGGGTGATTCTACCTACATCTCCATCATAATAACTCCAAACTAAACAATGTTATCTTAACTATCATAGCTAAATTCACCACAATGGTACTTCAAGACATTTCAAGTGGTATATGCAGACACTTACTATTCTTATGTACTATATGTACACTTATTATTCTCGTTATCATTAAAATCTTCTAACTGTTTAATATTGAGTAATTCTTTTCCACAAGGTACAATGGAGCTCCACTGCCATTGGTTTTGTTAGGTAGACTAGGCATGAATTAATGCTGGAAACGATTCACACCTTTAAACACTGCAGTTTTCATAATCTCTTAATTAATTTCCACAATAACAGGTGGATTAAAATTTACCGACAGTTGTTGCAACCTATCCCTTGAAATTTCTATCAAGATCAAATGGCGTCCATTGAGAATTGTAACTTCAGTGTAGAGATGCTGCTAAAACATCAGAGGGAAAATGGTGATGTCTGCAGGGCACTTCAGGATTGAGATGGGGTTTGAATGGGTTGTCTTGATGGTGGAAATCTACTCCACACTTATCAGACAAACCTCTTTACTCTGCTCTAATTGAGAGAGTTCATTATTGCATTATTGAGTTCGAGTTTCTTTTCAGACTTTCTGAGAGGTCATGCCAGGGCAATATCCACAGCCTGGGATGTGCACTCAGCCTCTCTTAGGGGTCCAGCAGAGAGTTGACCTGGGAGCAGGCTCCAGTCCCTGGGGCTGGGCAGCCAGAGCCTTATCACTTCCCATGTGTCTTTGGCTAGAGGAGACAGCTTGCGTCAGATTTTGAGCTACCTTTTTACAAAAAAAGTATTTCTAATGCCCTCTGCTTAACTATATTATGTTTGTGCATTTCAGTTTATCATAGAATCATGGAATAGTTTGAGTTGGAAGGGACCTTTAAAGATCACCTAGTCCAACCCTCATGCAAGGAGCAGGAACATCTCCAACTAGATCAGGTTGCTCAGAGCCTCCTCCAGCCTGGCCTTGAATGTTTCCAGGTCAGATCCACCACCTCTCTGGGCATCCTGTTCCAGTGTTCCACCACCTTCACTATAAAAATTTTTTCCTTGTATCTAGTCTGAATCTACTTCCTTCTAATTTAAAACCATTACCCCTTCCCCTATCTCAACAGGCCCTGCTAAAGAGTTTCTCCCCATCTTTCCTGTAGGCCTCTGTTGTGGTTTTGTTTAGTGAGTGGGGGCCTAAGGTGGAAGCTTCTGTAGGAAACTGCTAGAAGTTGCTCCCCTTTGTTTAGTGGACTCGGCCGGGCCTAGGGCAGACCTGCTGCTGGCCAAGGCCGAGCCGATTGGTAGCAGAATGTCCCGTGATAACGCCTCTGCGATAACGTATTTAAGAAGGAGAAAACAGGAAAAAAAGAGAGAAGACAAGATGTGAAGAAGCTGAGTGGGGGCAGAGGTGCAGAGGGGGAGGCGCAGGCCTCGTGGGCCTTGCAGGCCTCACCCTCTGGCCTCTCGCCAGGCGGCCGACCAGGCCCAACTCGGCCCGGCCCAGCTGCATGAAGTGGAGGGGAGATGAGATGGGTGATGTGAAAAGATCCTGAGAGGCGTCTGCCAGCCTGTTGTGAAGAACGAACTTTTCTTGTGAGAGAAACAGCTGCAAACACTAAGGTCAGTTCAGAAGGAGAGGGAGGAGTAATGCGGCTCCTGGCCAAGATTCCCCTGCAGCCTGTGGTGATGACCATGGTGGAGCGGGTTGTCCCCCTGCAGCCCATGGAGGTCCACGGAGGAGCAGAGATCCACTTGGAGACCGTGAAGGACCCCACACCGGGGGAGGTGGATGCTTGAAGGCGGCTGTGGCCCCTGGAGGGCTCGCTGGGGCAGCCGTTCTGGAGAGACTACACTCCGTGGAAGAGATGACCTACGCCAGAGCAGTTTCATGAAGGACTGTGGCGTATGGGTGGGACCCCACACTGGAGCAGGGGAGGAATGTGAGGAGTTCTTCCCCCGACTATGAAGCAGCGGCGTACAACATCGTGTAATGAACTGACCGCAACCCCTATTCCCTCTTTCCACCCTGTGCCGCTCGGGGCGGGAAGGTAGTAGAGATAATGTTAAGCTCGGGAAGAGAGTGGGGGGAGTGAGAGAGAGACTGCATAGTCTGGTCCCGATCCGGGCTGAACTACGACACTCACAGAAGCTTACACACATTCAGTGATTTTAGGCACCCTCAGGGTCTGACCCTGAGACTGAAATTTTGGAGTAAAGTTCGACCAAAAATACTTTAAATACATAGCTAGATAATTTGTGATCTTTCTCTAACTTTTCTATAAATCTAGCCCATAAATGATATCTTATTCTTCAGCACTTAATAAAACTCCTTGTAATGAGATGGAAGCTACTGACCTCACTCCAGTAATTTCTTTTACTCTTTTGCTTATTCTTATTTCACCAATTAGTCTTAAATGCAGTAAAGAGTCAGAGGACTGTAAATCCATAAGCTTTCATGCATCTGGACTCTGATTGTAGATATCAAAGCAATTTTCTTTGTTATATGTAGTTGAAACATTCCTCTAGCTTTTGCTAGGACCTGAACCACACTTACCAACTGAAATATTAAATACTAAGTGACAATGAACGAGGCAGAATTATCATTATTTTGCCTAGAAATCTACTAACAATGCAATTTTAACAATGCATTTCATTTCCGTATGAAGTGACTTGACAGATGGTTATTCACAGCTCCAAAAAGTTTTAAAATATCTTAAAACTACATAGATTTGAAGAAGTAAAGGAACAGGTAATCATTTATTGTGCACAAAATACCTACACCAAAAGCATAGGATACATACTTCAGTAGAGCAGAAAGGGTTCATTATCTAAGTGAAAGATATTTATATTTACTGACAATAAAAAATACAGTAGTTCTATTTATTAGTTTATTGAGAGGGATCGTAACTTGCTACAATCTTTATGGTCATTAACCAAATTGCTGATTTTGAGCATAGTGTAAAA
>JAAGAY010148519.1:18367-59276 GCA_011801015.1 Ardeotis arabs
TCAAACCTCGAGCCGTTTTTCTTCTATTATCTCCCCCTGTTCTCTCGGAGGGTGGGGGGAGTGAGAGAGAGACTGCATAGTCTGGTCCCGATCCGGGCTGAACTACGACAGCCCCCTTTAGGTACTGGAAGGCCACTATAAGGTTTCCCCGGAGCCTCCTCTTCTCCAGGCTGAACAGCCCCAACTCTCTCAGCCTGTCCTCATAGGAGAGGTGCTCCAGCCCTCTGACCATCTTTGTGGCCCTCTTCTGGACTCTCTCCAACAGGTCCATGTCCTTCTCTTGGGGGCTCCAGAGCTGGACGCAGTACTCCAGGAGGTGTCTCACCATAGTTTTGAGTTTGTGCTCACCATAATTTACTCAGGTACTGAAATTAATAATTTAATGCCATCCAGGTAATAATTCATCCAACCAGTGTGTTACTTTAATGTCTCTCAAATAGTTAGAACCATTAACATCAACATTGGCATTTAGCTTCTCCCACAGCTGGGGAAGGAACAGGGCAGTTACCTCCTGTGTGACTGTACATAAGCTAACGGGGAAAAACACATCTCAAGGCTTTAGATTAAGACAGGTTTTGCATTAGTAAAGATTATGTTTTTCTGCCCCGGAACAGTGGGCATGATTGACTGTCCAGTGCAGAAAGTCACAAGGTTGTTTCTTCACTCCCCTTTTTGGAGGAAAATCTACCCCCATGAAAGTTCAAGGAGTAAGATTTTTATTGAGCCTTAGATTAGGCAAAGTGGAGAAGTGCCTCAGTCTTCCCTTTAATCCTGGATACCTCCACTGGGCACAGCAAGACCATATTATCTCCAAAGACATTCTCCGAGAGGATAAAATATGAATCTAAAAAGAGAATATAACAATCAGCTGGATATTCTCAACTCAATTCAAGGAGTTCCTGGTGACTTTTTATATAAAATATTCTCTTGATCCCTTCTAGTAGCGACTCAGCTGTCCAATGTTCATTAAATCACATCAGTTGATAAAAGACATTTCCCCTCTTGTCGGCTGCTCTTTATATCTGAGTCCAGGGACTTCCACATTTATCAAGTACTAATATGTCTCTGTAAAGCAGACACATACTGTAGGTGAAAAGACATTACGCGTCAGTCTGTCAGCCAAACAAACCAAACCTGGTATATAAGTCCAGGTGAGTTGCAGGTACAAAGGTACAGCAGAGTACTCTAAAGGTGCCACATGGTCCACTCAGAGTGGTACCAGAAATAACCGTGCTTTTTAAGGTTCTATGGACATAAAAAATACAAGTGAATCTTAAACTGACTCATGGTGTTAATTAAGTAGAACTGGTCAGGTATTTGCTGCCAAAGTATTTTTAATAGAGTTGACAGAATTGGTGAATGGGAAAAGATGACTTTTAATGAGTCTTTAGATTATACAGGGATTTTTTTTTAAAAAAAAAGTTTGTATGTCCCAGTATCTCAGCTTCAAAACAAAATATTTTATTTTCCTGTGACTTCTTGTCTAGATATTTCAGCACATTAATATGGGGAAAAAAATACAATGGAAAAATATTTCAAAATCAGAACAGTTTGATTGATTCAAAGTTTTTTTTAAAAAATTTTATTTTATTAGCAGTTTAGAAACATTTTCAAGTTCTTAATCCTTAAAAGATTCTCCTCAAAGGAAAAATAGCTCTTTAGCCACCAATAAGTCACATTATTAGGCACCTGAATATTTCATGTGAAATGAAACCACATGAAGGATGCCAAAAATCTAGCAAGAACAAAGATTCTCCTTAGCCTCTCTGTTGTGTCACAGTATTGTTTTGATAGTGGGTTTTTTTTTGTACTCTCCCTTTTTGTACTCATTTTTGCTCAAGTGTTTGATCTTTCTTCTTTCCTCTCTTTCACCATCCCTGTTCTCATCAGCCTTTTCCCTCTATCATTGCCCCTATGTGGAACATGGATGATCCTCCCAAGGGCCCATACGGCAGTGGGCTCAGTAGGATGGACAGAAACATGTCCTTACCTTCCTGATGGATGGACAAGTGGCAGGAACAAGGAGGCAGGAGCATTAACTCATCTTTCTCTTGACCTTCTTCCCTCATAAGTGGGCTAGAGATCAAGGAGATCCTTCTGGGCAAGGTACAGACCAATGTTTATTCCCTTAAGATAAGACTACAGAGAGAAGAGAAGATGCAGGAAAAGGATGGGGCATTTCCCATGCCTAGAAGAGATGCAGAAATTTTCAGCCTGTTTTTACTTGCACTTCATACAGTACAAGACAATGTCATAAATTTCACAGCCTATTCTCAAACTGTTCTCATAAGTACATTTGTGGAAACAAGGCCTGTGGTCTAAGACCATAAAGTCCAAAAGAAAATCCTCTTAGGAGTTCCAGTTTTACTACTTAGTGATTTTCCTTTTCTATACATAAATTCTTCTTTTCCTGCTGCTGAGAAAGATACAGAAAATGAATTTATATATTCTCGAGCCTTAAGATCTTCACCATTGAGAGATGACTGCAGACAGACCCACAAAATACACTTAGCATCCAGGACTGGCAACATACAGTGTTTGCTTCACACCATAGCACATCAAGCACACCCAGCAGCACTGCAAAGGAGTAAACCAGTGCCAGATCCTGCTGATGTGAGGTCTTTTAACACTACATTCAATGCATTCATGCCTCCTCTACCTCCTAACTTTTAAATGATTAGATGGAAATTTTCTCTTCCTCTGCTAGAAACTTAAAGAAGTTCCTTTTCTCACTTCTTTTCCAGGTTGCTTACAGATGTTATTCACAGAGCAACAGAGGAAAGTGTTAGAAAACAGCTAAGGTTTAAAAAATTTAACAGGGAGGAAGGAAAATTTGTTGCTGCATAGACAGCAATGCTAACATTTCATTTTTGAAAACAGATTTGCCCCAAGAAACCTGATAGCGGCGTCATGTACCTGCAAGGAGAAGCTGGAGTGTCCAGAAGGCACAGAGAGGAGGGTATTCAAAGACAGCCCCCCGCCCGAACCCTCTCAACAGCCCCATAGCTTGTTAGCAGGACGTTTCCAGAGTTAAAATTGCCAAGTTTCCCTCCACTTGCAACCGGATGGAGATGTTCGTTAGCGTGCAGTGACTCTGCCACCATGTGGCAGCTTGCAGAAAGTGCAGGAGAGCCCTGAACCCAGCAACGAGCATCCTTACATCAAGCCTTCCCTTTTAAATAAAGAAACTGGCCAGCATTGCAAGTCTCTGCCATCCTGGCTGCCTGTAGGGAATCACCCCAAATGACACACGGTCAAAGCAGCTTGATCTCTTCAGTTTTATTTGCCAATGGATTAGAATGGAAAAAAAAAATGCACTGCCAAATTCCCAAAACGCCTGAATTTTACTATGCACAAACTTTGTGGCACTTGTAATCTGGAGCTATGTGTTTGTCACATCCTTCATAAATCACTGTTGGCTAATGAACAGCAAGAAGAGTATTTTTCCAATAAAATACACGTAACTTTAAGTGGTGATGGAGGAACTGTCAGCAGACACTGCTCAAATGCATTAATTGAAAGCTTTTTAGCTGCTGGGAAACTGTCTGTGCTTTGATGCAGCCAGTTCCAGGGCCATAAGCATACATTTTTTAAACCATACAAGAACGACATGTAGTTAGAGTTACAGAAATAAAATGCAGACATAAAAAAAAATAGATTATTTTGTACGCACTAGAATATTAATGTAAAAAATAAAGAGCATCTTGGTGCTGAGTATGCCATGAACCTTTTCAGCCACCTATTTCCCATGCACATTGTGGACACGCAACTTACCTATGAGATGCTAATGCATACTGTAATAAGTGAGAGTTTGTCATGAATACCATTCAAAAAATATGTAATTGTCATGTGTATGTTTAAGCTATCAGGAAGATTTCTGCACCTATCACATACTCAGTAGTGGAGCTAGTTGGAAAAGAAGTGGGTATAGAGGTGAGATGCGTGCATGTTAGTATTACTGTTGTTTACTTCTGCTCCTTTCTCTTTTTTGTCCTCTAGCTCATTCAAAATGCAGACCATTTTTATGCCTCAGAACAAAGCAAAGAAGATCTCAAGCCCTGCATAAAGACTAACGCAATTACCTAAAACATCGGGAAAAACAATAAGCAGTTGTGTTAATTATTGCTCCTAGTTCTTTATATTCATATATGTATATATACACATATACAAATGTGTACATGTATAAATGAATTTTTATATACTGCTCCTTACACTCATGAGAAAGGGAAACAGTATTCTAAGATCTTCTTAGCTCCCTATGGGAAGAACTGTCATTGTAGTATCTAATAAGACAGCAATGGGTTCCCGTGAAGGCCAAGGGTTAAAGACTATTGACAGTATTGTCTGATGCAGATGAAGACTTTAGTTCCCAACCTGGTCCTGCAGAAGACAAGGGAAAGTGGAACGAGGCACATCGTTACTGTCCTGAAGTTTTTCAGCATCATCTGAGGGCAAACATTTTGATCTAGTTGTATCCAGACCCAGGGCAAATCAGGTCCTGTGACATTTAATCTGATTACCACTGAAATAATAGGCTCACTCTCCATGTATGAATTATGTACATTTTACAAAAGTTGAGAAGTGCATGAATATCACTACATTGTAGCCATCATTATATCTTAGTTAACTTGGATGACATTTAAATAATACTGTTAACCTTCTTCTAAGTCTGACTTCTTATGCAACAGCCTATCTTTATCTGGCTAACCTTTATGTCCTGACTCAGCTTTTTCTGTGTAGCATTTGAGGATATCTGACTAGGTACATACAGACATAGAGACTGTAATTAACAATAAATCTAGAAAACTGACATTAAACTTTTCTCTTCTTCCCAAGCTGTAGGAAAAAGAGTCAGCTGTGGAGGTTAATGGCTGTAAGCACCTTGCAGAGAAAACTGAACCTCTTGAAGGAGTGAGATCCTGTACATTCTCCAGCATGAACTTACGTTGTCCAACGTAGTGAATGTGGTGGGAAGTTGAGCCACAGGTCCTGCAGCAACTACAGCATTATGAGACCATGGAGGCATAAGGAACTCTGGTGCCTGGCGCACCGAGCTAGAGGCCAGAAAGATCCAGATTTTACCCCTTGATCAGCCAAAGACTGGTGCTGGTTTTGCATCCAACCCTTTTTGCTACCTATTTTATTTTTAAGCCACACAAGGCAGAGACAATGCTTACAGCGTGACAGCATCACCTCTTTTGTCTTTGCTGTCTACAGTGGAGGGGTCCTTAGGCCCTCTCCATACAAACATTTGCTGCTGTAGCCCAAGCTCCAGCTCCACGCAAAATGTCGCCACTCCTTTGTCCCTGCTGAGGCTAGGACTAGGTCTGCCCATGCTATTCCATACACAAGCCCCCGCCTCTCGGCTGCACGTCTTCCAGCCCCTGCCCTGCTTTGTCACGCTGGCACTGGTGTGAGCTGAGAGTGCTCAGTCTCAGCTCACATTGCTACAACAGCAGCAAGAGCCTGGCCCAGGGTGAGACAAAGAGCCTAAAAAGCTCTCCTCTTTTCCCCCTTTTCTGGTGAAACGTCAGAGGCCAGCTCTGGCACAGACACACTGTTCCCCACATCCCAAGGCAGAGCATGAGCATCACGTCGAGGACACCCCCAACCCCTTGTTCACTCCAAATACACCCTGTGCCCCCCCCAGCCTGCCTCTATAGGACCATCGTGAGGAGATGGAGGAGTGGGCAACGTCATGGCAAACTCATAAGCGTACGGCATATGATAGCTTCTGCTGGTGATTAGCTTCAGTTTTGTCCCACCATTGCACTGCATTTTTCTAGGCATGTGCACTGATCTTCCCTTGATTCCCTTGTGCACCGAGGGGGACTGGGGACACAGGACAAGGAAGGATCCTTTGTTTCTCCTGCATTGTCTCACAAAATAGATGGAGACATGATGCAAGGTATCACATGTGATCTCTAAAATATGATGTTTCTGGAAGAAATTAGGGTTGTCACAAACACCACTGTAACGGCCCAGTCATGCCCTAAACGAGATGGGACTCTGGCAGAAGTAGCAGTTGCTAAATACGGTCCATAAAATGACATCTGCACATACAGAAATAGACTTGGCAGTTCAGAGCACTGCATCTTTCCTTTTCAAACTAATTCTAGCAAGAATGAAATAAAGAAGAGGATGTTTAATGCTAGGGAATCTAATCACATCTACTAAAATAAACTCAATGAAAGTTAAACAAGCTCACTAACAACTTAATTTTAATTTGGTAATCCAAGGTCTTTCTGGAGATGTATGAGAAACATAAGAGAAAACCTCTCTGCCTCCATTAATGTTTTATGTCAGAGTTACAATTTTATTTCAGAACTGCCTTGTTGCAGCCTCTGAGAGTAGTATTGTAACATCTTAGAGACTGCTACATAGAGCGGTTTAATTACTATCAGATGGTTAGATCATCAGTGTGAAAGCACTGAACTCTGTTATTGATGAACAAGCCAGGATAATTAAACCACTCACTGGAAATTGTTCCTTAAATACTCCTGCAATACCAGTGAGAATTGTACTCCCAGATTAAAATTCCAAGTAATGCTCACCATCTATTTATTTCAGCTGTGTTTTTGTTTGTTTAGTTGGTTGGGGTTTTTTTTGACCTGTGACAATAGGTAAGATTTTCAGAATTACTTCAGCAGCTAGGATTCCTACACCCCATTGCCAGAAAGGCCCCCAAGCTTCCAATACCTCCAAAAGTGGAAGACCCAAAGCTATCACTTACTTTTGAAATCTAGTTTTATGACTTTTGGTGTTTTAGCACAAAAGTGTCTCTGTTCTTCTCAGTCATAGAATGTACTCTGCGAATAGCTTAATTCCTTTTTAAAAAAATAATAAAATTGAAACACATATTTTAAGTCAGATGTTCAGAATTTTAATGTTGGATATTTTAACTGAGGAGAAAATAATATTGTAAATTTACAATATTACTGAAAATGCAGGCTTTTGAAAAAAATAAAACCCCACATTTTGGATTTGAGGCACCGAATTACAGAAGAGCTGAATTAGTTTGCTCAAAAGTGGCATTGTAACATTTCACATAAATGGCCAAAAAGAAGAATTATGTTAAGACTCCCAGTGGGTAGACAAAACTTCTCACATGTTTTTAACAGCATGTATGATTCCTTTGAACAAGCCCTTAGTCCTACCCTGCTGAGATTAATGAGCCTAATTAAAGGCAGAGAGAAGAAGGAATCCACTTTTTGTTCTGCAATTGGCATTTAGGAGCAAATGGAATCTACTTGGATGTTAATTCACTTAATAATGTAGAGGTTTGCCAGCTTTTCTCACATCTTAACAATGTACAGTAATAAAATCCACTATGATGATAACAGGGTTCTTTGAATGGATGATTTTGTCTTGTGTACTCCAGGGTACCAAGCACTGGTGACTAAAATTGTTCAGAAAAGTCTCAGACTTAGAGTATGAGGAGGGCTTAACAGCATTATAAAGCTTTTCAAGGACAGAATACAAATGAGCAGTGAAATCAGAAAGAAAAAAATATCAGTTAAAAAAACCAAACCAAAACAAAAGGAAATGTGGCTAGAAGCAGAAGAAGAACATCTCTGATTATTTCAATCCATCGCAAATCAGGAAAGACTGAAAGCTAGCAGTCAGCTTGAAGTGCAGTGACTAACTAAAGGGCAAAACCATTGACTAATAAAACAGATTTTAAATAAGAAATTATTTTTTAAATGATAAATCAAGCATCTAGAAGAAATTTCCAGAATTTAAAGACATTCTCAGCAAATGTTCGTTGCACACACACTTTTAAAAAAAAAAAACAACTCATACACACTTCATACCTGCCTTCGTACCAGCATTCCCAGGCCAAACTCTACCATTTGCCAGCAGTTCCAGTAATCTGTGCAAATTCCATGGAAGCAAATGCTGAACATACAAGTGTAAGGCACATGGCCTCACTTCTCACATATTTCCGAGGAATCATGAACAGGTGTGAACTACAACTGTACTGAAGCCTGACAGCAGTCTTCAGTGTCACCTCTTTTTCTCTGCCTGGATTAGTAGTCTGCACACAACATACCATACTGAGGTGCACTGCAGCCTTCTGCCCATGGCCAAAATCAGATGGTTATTGATCAGATTATTAAAAAGCCAAAGTAACAGGGTCACACTGATGAGATTTTAAATGATTTGGCTGTGGTCAGCCTGGCTTCTGGACTAGTCAGTTGTGTAACTACCAAAATAATTTGTTTGCTTAAAGTCTGTTTTCTTCTAATCAGTACCCTGACTTACTTATAGTACTTTGCTTTTTGCATCCCCTTTTATCCTGTCACTTTTTACTGTGTTTGTTTCAACTGCTAGCTACTCTGGCCAACACAACCTCAATTGCTGTTGGATTTACTGGATGCTGTTATAACCAAGAGAATAAGTAATCAGCAGCAACGCCTCCCTGAGCAGACTGACTCTTGCAGCAGACTTCCCTCCAAGGATGCCCAGTTGCTTTCTGGCTTGGTACTAGCTATTTATCTGGCTAAATGTAAAGTGCTTTGCAGACCTGAGCTGAGTTCGGCAGGAGTTCTCTAATGAGCTAGATTTCCTCTTGGAAATTTTAATAACCAGAAAGATTTCTTGGGTCTGGAGAAAGACCTGTGCTATGCAGAGGTATCCTAGGAGAGTTAATAGCCCAACACCTATGGTACGTGAGCAAGAGCATGGATACACTGGAGAACCAGATGAAGTTCAAGCCTCTAAAGCTACCACTCCAAGAATGGTGTCCCCTGTCCTGCTCATGCAGCCCCGTCATTGGCTATTGGGTTTTGGTGTTTTGGTTCCCACTAAGTCTCTTTTGTGTTGCTGCATTTTACACAGCAAAACAAACACCCTTCAATATGGCAACCTCTTCCCGGACCATGAGGGTGCCTGGTGGGAGATTACCTTGTCAAAGCCGTAAGAGGAAGGAGAGAACCTTTCTCCACTTGGGCACGTTATGGGGCAGCCTGGGTCTGTCTTCCCTGGGGGCCAAGAGAGGGGTGCAGGGGTTTAGCTGAACCATGGACACATGCGATGGGCAAGAGCATTAGGTGGAAAAGGTGGGAAGGAAAGGACAGAGACTCCAGACAGAGAGGGATGGCAACAGTGGTGCTGAGGGGTAGATGCAAACTGCTGAAAGAGAAGGGAAGCTAATAGCATCCTGACAGAGATGAAACTGGGTCAAGAGAAAAGTGGCATGTAAAGTCCATACAATTCTCTAGGCAAGCTGCATTTAAAATTGACATACAACTGTAAAGCCTCCCTTCTTTCCCTTTTACCATTTGCTACTGCAGTTTGAACAACTCCAGTGTGAGGGAGAAGCATAACCTGGCAGGCTCCAGAGCAGGACCAGAACCATCTACATCAACATCCTTAAACAGGCAGGTGAACATTCAGACAGAAAGCAAGATACTAAACAAGTCCTTCACAGATGCCTAAGAATTACAGATGACAGTCAGCTAGAAAGACTTACTTAATATTACCCATTGATACAATTTTCACAAATCATTACACATTTTCACAAAAGAGTCAGAAGATTTAGAAGAACTCCACTTGTCCTTTATCACTGTCGCTAACACATGTCATACAAAGAGTATTTTCCTTTATATTCTAAATGCACATATTAACCAGCAGGTGGGCCTGTAGAAATTGAAATGACCCCTTAAAGACTCTTTGCCTCTTTAACAAGAAACAGCATTTTGCTGGGAAATTATGCAAGTTATGAGAATCATGGACTTAACAGCATTGAAAAAAAAAAAAAAACAACCTAAAAATGATATATTGTTTGTAGGCCTGCAAGAGATTTAATAATTTTTTTCCCAGGTCCTGGGTGATCTGTCCCCTTGATCTTTCAGGCATCTCCTATGAAGAATCTAAATTAAATTAGCTGTTAAAACACAAGTTTTGTTTTTTATGTCTATTTCAGTAAATTGAATTTTCTCTCTTGCTGTTAAAGCACAAGTAACTAGGTTAGTAAAAAGAAGATGGGAGTTGTACCAATCACAGGAAGAAGATCAGGGAAAAAAAGCACCTAAGGGGTGAAAATCATATCATGCTAGTATCAAGTCCCAAAGGACGTAGTTGAAACTCTCTTGATGGAATAAATTAAAATGAGCCCAGAAATATTATTTGAAGAGTATAATTACAAGAGTGCTCAGGGGAAGAAGTAGGTCATTTCAGGTCATAATTCTGTTAGCGTTATCTTCCATCATTCAATTCTGCTACTTTTGGCTTACAACTTAAATTTTGTCATTTAAACTAACTGTGTCTACATGCTGCATATCATGCATGTACCACTACTTAAGAAGATGATGAGTAATAGTCTCCAAAAAGAAACAATGGCAGTCCTAATAACTTTAATATTTGCCAGGAGATTTAAGAAGCAATCCAACAGCCCTATCATTCTACAATAGAGGTGTTCTCCAATAGCTTTCTGACAAATTTCATGGGAAATGACAATGCTTTGCAACTCGACAGTGGGGCATTTTTGGAAATACACGGGCTGCCTTACAAAGCCACTGCTACATTCTCCTCAGATGAGCCTACAGCAGTGAAACGTGAACTTGAGGAGAAATATTTGTACATATAGTGCAAAAGAAAGCGAGGAAATAAAGTCTTCCTGGCAGATAACTTCGTGTTGTGTAAAAGACAACTAACATTTGTAAATTTTGCAGAAGATATTTTGAAGAGACACTAGGAGTGAACACAGAGTGCACCTGAAGGAAGTTGGGTTCTCAAGGGCAGCAGAGCACTGGTGTCACAGTTATTCTAGAAAATAATTGGAAAAACAAGAAAGAAACTACAGCTATGGAGCAGCTGCATATGGTTCTACACCAGACTACTAAACTTAGCAACACTTTCCTTGTTCCTCTTTCCCTTTCTGCATTTGCTGCTGCTCCGGTGACCATAATAATTTGGTCCAGTTGAAAGTAAAGAGAGAGGAAAAGCACCCCCTCCTCCCCTAGAAAACTCCAATATTTTGCTTTCAGTCTTAGATCAACAAAGTTTGATTTTGCACATACTGCTGAGAAACCTTGAACTGATTCTGACAATGTAAGTTCAACTATGAGAGGGAACATGAGTAGCCCTGTAAATCCATTTTCTTGAAATATGTTAATGGTCTTCATTCTTGAGCAGAAGGGAGGGTGACATAATAGACATGAAATTGGGACTTGCCATCTTGTCATGCCTGCTTTAGGTTTTTCCATAACTTTAGGTTAAGAGTATCTTTGCCTTCCCAACCTTCTCCAGCCATGTCTTCCCCAGAGTGTTCTACTCAAGTCTCAGTTCTCTGTAGGACTCATAGAAGAGGAGGAATGTATTTTTGTTAGAAATAGTTTGCCACAGGCTCTGTAGGAAGCATAATTTAATTTTTCACATTTGCTGTGAGCAAATCGGTCACCAGCAGGTCACTGCAAAGCCTATTGACATGCATTTCACAACAAAACCATATCAAAAGAAACATAATAACAATAAGAAATCTAGTTTATGGCTAGTTTTCTACTCATAACTCAATGCCACCTAAGGCTCCAGTAAGCACAGATACAAGTTGATACACTTATTCTGATATTTCTCTTCCTTGGATATTTCTATGATTTGATTTATTACTTGATTAAAGTAATATTTTTAAAACAGCATCATGTCTTTTCTTCTTCAGCTTTTTCATCCTGAAACAGGACAGCATACACAGCTTTCTCAAGTGAGAGAAGCAGAGGCTTGTTTATCTGCCAATAGCTATCTGGCAATTACTGAACATGTATCACATTTATAGCACTAGTGTACAAGTCTCCTTTGAAAATTTCTGTACATAATGTTTAGCAAGTTGAAACACAACAATCTTTGGAACTGCCTTATTCCTGAGGTATCACTCATAATGACATATTTGGGTCTCCCTATCAGCAGGTAGTGAAAAAGTGACAGGAACAGAGTTGGAACTAAAGCTTCCTCCTGTTAAGAGAAGGGAATCATTCAAGCAATCTATGAGTCTATGATTCTATCAGTTGGACTAGATCTTCAAGATACTTTCCAACCTAAATGATTCTATGACTCCTGGTGATGCTCCTTGAGCTGAAAGAGAAGTCACAGCAAGTCTCCCAGTTGCTACAGTTTCTGAATTTCTCAGAAGAGCCTTCATCCTTTCTTTTTCAATGTTGCAGGGAAAATGAAGAGCTAATCGTCACCACTTGGTGTAGCAGTCTCTTTTGGCATTCATGTGGACAGTTTTTCTACTTGATTTTCTATTTTGCCACAGCAAAGTTGCAGGAGATGGCACATATCACAAAAAAAAAAACAAACAAACTTGTTTGCAGTCCATTGCTTTTACATTTTTTGTTTAATGAACTAAAGTGTGAAACTGAGATATACACAAAAATTTCAGCCACAGACGTGATTTTTCTGATGTGCTTCATCATTTATTAGATTTTCTTTTGTCTGTGTGTACATGAAATGCTCAAGGCTTAGAGAAAAGAGAGTAATTTAGTATAATTCAAAATTATGTAGGTGTTCTACAAATCCTACAGACATTAAACCATTACAATGGGAAAATACTTAAATAGCAGGAAAAAACCTTTTTAGAAATTATCTAATTCAATCTTATTGCCTTGTACAATGAATTGGATTCAATTTGCTTCCAGTGTCAAAACTTAATAAAAATTAGAAAGGAGGACACTCATTTTAGGTCAATTAGTCTGCAATTGGAAAACTGCAAGATACCCTTTCTAGTATATTTTATCGCAGTTCTTCCAGTAATTGCTAAAGGATACACACACTGATCTGACCTGATCTAATCACACACCGTGTTATATGTAAGGTGCAAGGTACTTTATGTCTGCACCACTCTGTGCTCTAACTTGTGTGTGAGTTATGACACAATCAGAAATCCAGGCCTTTGTTGATAACTATGGTCCAGTCAAGAAAGCTTCCCTCCTCCTTTCTTTTCCTTGATACCGGTAAGTGCATATGCACCATAAGGCCAGAGGAACTGCAAAATGACGTCTTATGCTCTTGCTCATTACTGGGTAAGGTCAAGTATAGCTACATAATTACTGGAAAATATTAGCTGATCTGGTTTTAAAAACTTCAAATGGCAAAAGATTATTCTGTTTCTTTATAAACTGACTTGTCCTATTACTCAGTTGTCCCTACCATCAGGAAGCTGCTTCTTAATTTTGAAACTAAAACCTCCTTGATTGAAGTATAAGCCTATTAATTTTTGTCCTATCCACTATGAATACGAAGGGAATACACTTTACTTCATTTGTTCAGAAGCTTTTTAGTTATTTCAAGACCATCATGGTGCCTCTTTCCAGTTTTCTTTTTCCTAAAGAACTAAAATTATTTCAGTGTTTTCTAGTTAAGTTGTATGTTCAAGATTTCTGACTATTCTCGGCCTTCACTGAGTTTCTTCCAGACTGCCCACATCTTTCTTGAAAGGAAACACCAAAGTGGACACGTAACTTGTCATGAAGCTCTGAGGCATTTCTAATGCTACATAAACAGAAAGGTAATCTCGCTAATCCCTGTGCAGTGAGTCCCTCTCCACCTCTTAGTAGCTTTAAACTGACATACCTTTGCTCCTCTACATAGTAGATAGAGCAGAGACTCACTGGGGAAAAAATATCATTTGAATAACCGTGGGGGGAAGTCTCAAGCCTTCTTATACTGGAACACAGAAGTACAAGTTACAAGACAGTCTGTGCTGCAGATAAGAGCAAAACACCCATTGAGTATATCACAAAACATAGCAGAACTGAAGCAAAGTATTCAGACTAAGAGATGCAACAACATTTCCTACAAAGACATGATGCAATGCAGCAGAAAGCAACCAAGAGCACTCTGAAACAATCAGACAGTCAAACACAGCTTCAAAATCTCAGCTTGACTGTAAGGAAGAAAGCTGCAAATAAAGGTCTGTCAAGCTATGACTTTCTATTCTACTCACTTTGCTGATGAAAGAGGGAATGCTATTTTTATAGCCCTCAGTTCCTTCTACTGGACCCAAATCAAAGTAAATACCAGCCCCAAAGAGAAGGTAGGATTCACACTAATTCATAAGAACTAAAGTTTGTTCAGACAGCTCCCCAAAGTAATGAAAAAAGACCCCTCAGTTGAGGAAGCATCATGCAATGCATTTCAGGTTTTGTAAAGTAGTAAAAAAAAATTAATTTATAAGTTGAGTGCTGTGAAAATCTCTGTGCCTCTTCTAGTGCATACCGATGACAACAGCGTATGTCCAGCCTTAGAATGACTAATACCATGTTCAGCTAGTGCAAAGTAGGAAACTTCTGCTGTATTTAGGTACCTCATAAAGTTAAGAGATTAATTATAACAAATCTTTGCTAAGTCTTTCAGTTTCTTCAAGCAGGAAGTTAACATCTGTTTTCCTGGTAGCTGGGTTGGAGAAAACTGTTCTGAAAAAATTGGCTTTATTACTTTGTGGCTGGTAGCGAACCATTGTCATTCCTTCTTCTATCATCTCTGCTTTGATCTTGGGGCCAATCTACATAAAAGACGGGAATGAGTGTTGTTAATAGCCACCTTGAAGAAAGAAAAAAAAAAGAGCAAAAAGAGCAAAGCTTCTTTCTCTCCCTCTGTTCTATACCTGGCTTTGAAATATCAGCTAGCATGCTGTCCAATCCTGATCAAAACATTTCACAGGGGTGTGTCTAACTGAAGAAACAATTTGTCAAGAGAAGAACAATAACTTATTATTTTGACTGCATAGTTTCAAGTATCATATGGCCTTTACTGAAGCCAGAAAGAATTCTGTCTGAAGAAATGGGGGGGGGCAGAATTCAAAACAAGGGAAGACAGTAAGCCCCTGGATTTGAAATCATTTGACAAAGGATTAATGCAAGTGTTTCATTCTGGGGATTACCTGATGACAATTTGATGTGACTAGTGCTTTCAGTAATCATGCTTTAATATTACAGCTCTATGACTAGTTAGATTACTGTTTGTTTCCTTATCAGACAGTTCCAAACCTGAAGACAGTTTCATAACACCTAAACAAACAAGGGAGGCACTACAGACATCATAGGGATGCTGTCCTACCCCACTGCAGTAAGGGATCACCTACTCCAGTACAATCCTTCCTCCCCAACTCCTCTGCTTGGTCTTGCAGCCCCCTGCTGATCCCATGAATGCAGAAGCTATGCACTTCCTTCCACTCTCCTCCTGACTCCACCAAAACACCATGGAAAGTGATCATAGAAGAAAGCTGGAGAGGGACTTTTTGCAAGAGTATGTAATGACAGGACAAGGGATAATGGCTTTAAGCTGGAATAGGGTAGATTTACATTAGACATAAGAAGGAAATTCTTTCTTTGAGCGTGGTGAGGCACCGGAACAGGCTGCCCAGAGAGGCTGCGGATGCCCCATTCCTGGAAGTGTTCAAGGTCAGGTTGGATGGGGCTTTGAGTAGCCTGGTCTAGTGGAAGGTGTTGCTGCCCAGGGCAGGGGAGTTGGAACTATATGATTGGGTTAAGGTCCCTTCCAACCCAAACCATTCTATGATTCTATGATGACTCTCAACAGTACACTATGATGCCTATCTGGAAGATGCCTGCTTCAATTGAACAAAGAAGAAACAACAATATACAATGTTACATTAGCAAAGAATCATAGAATCATAGAATCTTTAAGGTTGGAAAAGACCTCCAAGATCATCAAGTCCTATCGTCAACCTAACACCACCATGTCCACTAAATCATGTCCTGAAGTGCCACATCTACCAGGAATGGTGACTCAACCACTTCCTTGGACAGCCTGTTCCAGTGCCTGACCACTCTTTCAGTAAAGAAGTGTTTCCTAATATCCAACCTAAATCTCCCCTGTCACAACTTGAGACCATTTCCTCTCATCCTATCACTAGTTACTTAGGAGAAGAGACCAACACCCGCCTCCCTACAACCTCCTTTCAGGTAGCTGTAGAGAGCAATGATGTCTCCCTTCAGCCTCCTGTTCTCCAGACTAAACAATCCCAGCTCCCTCAGCCACTCCTCATAAGACTTGTGCTCCATACTCTTCACCAGCTTCATTGCCCTTCTCTGGACATGCTCCAGCAACTCAATGTCCTTCTTGCAGTGAGGGGCCCAAAACTGAACACAGTATTTGAGGTGTGTCCTCATCAGTGCAGAGTACAGGAGCATGATCACTTCCCTACTCCTGCTGGCCACACTGTTCCTGATACAAGACAGGATGCTGTTGGCCCTCTTGGCCACCTGGACACACTGCTGGCTCATTTTCAGCCAGCTGTCAACCAGCACCCCCAGGTCCCTTTCTGCTGGGCAGCTTTCCAACCACTCTCGCATGGGGTTGTTGTGGCTGAAGTGCAGGACCCAGCACTTGGCCTTGTTGAACTCATACAATTCACCTCGGCCCATCGGTCCAGCCTGTCCAGATCAGAACACAGTATGTGAGAAGTAGAAGACAATATGTAGAGAGCAGAGATCAGAAATATATTCCATTAATCCATACTTACCTCATCATCAAATACAAGCTCAAAGTTTTCTCTTGAACTCAATTCCTTGTAAAGGTACTTAGCAAGGTCAAGGAATCTGTTGATAAGAGTCTCAAAGTGTAATGTTCTCTGTTGAATATCAGCACATTTAGAGAAGTGGTCATAGCAATGATAGATATTCAGTATATATTACCCAGAGATAAACATGATGATAAGAAAAAAATATAGTTTATGTTGTCCGGATAACTTTGTGTTGTGCAGAATACACCTGTCTACAGTATGCCAGCAACAGCTTTACAAAATTAAGAAACTGTTATGAAATAATGCCATTACTGGAATAAGCATTGGTTTTTAATTAATGTAGCACAATCTATAAAGAATCTAGCCAGCTTAGATTGCCAGTGATGTGTGTTCATTTGTTTGTTTTTGCCTTTCAACTAAGAGTATTATTTCCCATTTAGTGATCAATACAGAAATCTGCTCCTTTAGCTAATACAGTACTGTTTTATGGATATTAGAACGTAACCTTACCCCCATCTTAATAATTCCTGGATTTTTCTTACACATACAACTTCTTTTCATGAATTATGAATCATAAAAGTGAGAAATTTAATATACCTTGATCTTACTATAGATTACAATACAACACTATCACTTGTCTCTTCTAGGCAGAAAAAGGACCAGACAACTATTTTTGTTGGTTTTGGTTTTTTAAGATCTACTTTACCTGCTGCAACAGTTCTTGTCGTTGTTTGTGCTTAAAATACAAAAAAGTAAATGTGCACATTTTATATCCTTTGTTTCCAATGTCAGCCTTTTTATGCAGTGTACTCTATTTCATATGAGACATAATTTTGTTTATCTAACTAAAGTGGCTTCTGTATTCTACATAAAACTAAAATTTCTTTTCTATACATAACTATTTGGAACAGGAAAACTAGCAACACCTTCTCAAGGAAAGGGACATAAAACATAAACAATATTTTAAGCTTTAAGGGCTGGAGATGTTTGGAAAACAAGGCTACACAAATAGAAGTGTGTAATGATCTTGCATGGAAGGTTGAAAGAAATGGTAATACAGGTTTTAAAGAGCGTTAATATTCAAAAGAGTCCAGATTTATCTGAGAAACTGCAAAAGTTCACACACCTATCACAGGGTGCCAGCTATCAGTAAGTTAATTAACGTGAATGATATTATCGTACTGCAAAAATCACCATGAGCATTCATTCACCAGACAGTTGATAGGTGTCTCCTCTCTTTACAGATCTGAACCAGCAATGAAACTGAACATATGCTGCTGCCTCCAGTTCCCGGCTCCTCCCCTCCAAAACACTTCTAGTATGGAAAGGACAAAAGCAATGCATAAAAAGCCTTTTGGATAACATATTGACTGTTATGATGACAGGAAACTCATCCATCTTTTCAGTAAAATGTTGATGCAGAAGCAAACAATAAAAACTCAATGGGCAATAAGTTATTATTTTCTCTTAAGCCCCTGAAATCTTGATTTTGATTATGGACAAAAGATCATTTTAATTCTTGCTACACATCTACATGCTATTTGCAGTTTCTCTCTTTCCAAAGCACTCTCCATTAGTATAGCTTTCCTTACAACACTTAGAATCATAGAATCATTTAGGTTGGAAAGGATCTTTATCATCGAGTCCAACTGCTAACTTAACAGTGCCAAGTCCACCACTAAACCATGTCCTTAAGCACATCTATGCATATTTTAAATACCTCCAGGGATGCCCACTTCTCTGGGCAGCCTGTTCCAATGCCTGATAACCCTTTCAGTGAAGACATTTTTCCTAATATCCAATCTAAACCTCCCCTGACACAACTCAAGGCCTTTTCCTCTTGTCCTATTGCTTGTTACTTGGGAAAGAAGACTGACACCAGCCTCACTACAAACTCCTTCCAGGTAGTTGCAGGGAGCAATAAAGTCTCTCCTGAGCCTCCTTTTCTCCGGGTTAAACAATCCCAGTTCCCTCAGCTACTCCTCATAAGACTTGTGCTTCACACCCTTCACCATCTTAGTTGCTCTTCTTTGGATGCACTCCAGCACCTCAGTGTAGTGAGGGGCCCAAAACTGAACACAGTATTAAAGGTGCAGCCTCATCAGTGCTGAGTACAGGGGGACTATCACTTCTGTAGTCTTGCTGGCCACATTATTTCTGGTACAAGCCAAGATGCTATTGGCCCTCTTGGCCACCTGGGCACACTGCTGGCTCATATTCAGCCAGGTGTCAACCAACAACCTTTTTCCGCCAGGCAGCTTTCCAGGCATTCTTTCCTAAGCCAGTAGTGTTGCATGGGGTTATTATTCAAGTTGAATAATAACCTCATACAATTGGCCTCAGCCCATCGATCCAGCCTACTCAAATCCCCCTGTAAATCCCTCCTACCCTCAAGCAGATCAACACTCAGATCTTGAGCTATGGATATAATCTACCTGGACTTCTGTAAAGCCTTTGACACGGTCCCTCACAACATCCTTCTCTCTAAATTGGAGAGATATGGATTCAATGGGTGGACCGTTTGGGGGATGAGGAATTCGTTGGATGGTCGCACCCAGAGGATAGTGGTCAATGGCTCAATGTCCAGATGGAGGCTGGTGACAAGTGGTATACCTCAAGGGCCCATACTGGGACCAGTACTGTTTAATATCTTCATCAATGACACAGATAGTGGCATCGAGTGCACTCCCAGTAAGTTTGCAGGTGACACCAAGCTGAGTGGTGCAGTCAACATACCTGAAGGATGGGATGCTATCTGGAGGGACCTGGACAAGCTCAAGAAGTGGGCCCATGTAAACCTCATGAGGTTCAATAAGACCAAGCACAGAGTCCTGCATATGGGTCAGGGCAACCCCGGTATCAATACAGGGTGGGGAATGAAGGGATTGAGTACAGCCCTACTGAGAAACACCTGGGGGTACCAGTGGATAAAAAGCTGGACATGAGCCATTGATATGTGCTTGCAGCCCAGAAGGCAAATCATATCCTGGACTGTATCAAAAGAAGCACAGCCAGCAGGTCGATGGAGGTGATTCTGCCCCTCTGCTCTGGTGAGACCCCACCTGGAGTACTGCATCCAGCTCTAAAGCCCTCAGCACAGGGAAGATATTGATCAGTTGGAGTGGGTCCAGAGGAGGGCCACAAAGATGATAAGAGGGCTGGAGCACCTCTCCTATGAGGACAGGCTGAGAGAGTTGGGGCTGTTCAGCCTGGAGAAGCAGCAGCTCTGGGGAGACCTTCTATTGGTCTTCCAGTACCTCAAGGGGGCCTACAAGAAAGATGGGGAGAAGACTCTTCAGTAGGGCCTGTTGTGACAGGACTAGGGGCAATGGTTTCGAAATAGAGAGAGAGAGATTTAGATTGGATATTAGGAAAATTTTTTTTACAATGAGGGTTGTAGAACACTGGAACATTTTGCCCAGAGAGGTGGTGGATGCCCCATCCCTGGAAACATTCAAGGCCAGGTTGGATGGGGCTCTGAGCAACCACATCTAGTGGGGGATGTCCCTCGTCCTTGCAGGGGGGTTGGACTAGATGACCTTTAAAGGTCCCTTTCAACCCTAACCATTCTATGATTCTATAAGGAACAAACTTCTTAGCAGGTTCTGTAGTGATAGGACAAGGGGTAATGGTTTTAAACTAAAAGAGAGTAGGCTTAGACTAGATATAAGGAAAACAATTTTTATGATGACGGTGATGAAACACTGGAACAGGTTGCCCAGAGTGGTAGTGGATGCCACATCCCAGGAGTTCAAGGTGAGGCTGGACAAGGCTCTGAGCAACCTGATCTAGTTGAAGGTGTCCCTGTTTACTGCAGGGGGGTTGAACTAGATGACCTTTGACCCTGTGATGGTGCTCAAGATAAGCTGCTCCATAACCTTCCCTGGCATCGAGGTCAGACTGACAGACCTCCTCTCCAAACATCTACAGGGAAGCAGCTGGTCCCTGCAGAAGGCTGTCACAGTCCATTTGACTGTCTCAAATTTATGGGACAATGTACTCTGATTTAAACTTTATTTCATGAGCTCATTAAGAAATATAACAACCAAACACAACAAACAGGAGCTCAGTCATCTTTTACCCAGACTAACCGATCATGTGAATTCACTTATTCACCATTCAAATCACAAGGTTTCGTAACTTATAACCCATAACTCAATTTGAGCACCTAAGGGTGAGGGGGAAGAAAAAGAGCTACCCAGCCAATAATAAGAGTTCTTTTCCTTCCTCTTTCATAACAGTGTGGGAATACCCTGTATGACGCTGCAAAGCATGAAAGCCTCAGGAGTCCAGCTGCTGTGGGACCCTCTTCAAAAGCTTTTTGGGTAAGCTGATGCTTTTGACCTTCAGCTTCAAGGTTTGGTCTATACCACTTCCATAAGTGAGTAGATTGATGAAACTGATAGACAAAGATGATGGACAGCAATTTGCAGGTGATAATGGCTGCATAATGGCCCTTCAGCTCTTTTTGGCCACCTGTCCCACCTACCTGGTTCTCTCCCTTCAATGTAATGGTGCTGTTCCCAGCATACATCAGGGCTTAGCATGAGCTTTGTTAGCCAAAATCTAAGCAGGAGTTGAGTGAACAGTCACAAGTGTGTAGGTGCAGCACCAAGGGGCATGTCCATCCCACCTACATTGCCACCATAGGGTGTCCTGGGAGATTCCCTGAGGCAGGGCTGGGAGAAGAGCGAGGGAAGCAAGAGAAGGAAGCACAGTTTAGCCATCCAAGTGGCCATGAGGCACCTTAGTTCTACCAGGTAGATTCTCACAAGTGGGGAAGAAACACTCAGTTTTGCTGATGCTGTTGAGACCCTAGCATCAGCTTTTACACATGCAGAGGGTGTTGCTTGCTGTCTTTCACAAATCCCTCTGCTCTCTAACCTCTGGTAAAGCTCAGGCCTCACCAGCTCTGCGCCAAGCTCATTCAATTCTGCACCCAACTTCTTTGGCTTGGGGTCAAACCCCAGAAAGCTTTTCAGTGTGCATTGCAGCTCTTTTACAGTTTCTTGCAGCAGCAAGACAAGACAAGCAGCCAGTGGCTTAGCCAAAGTGTCTGCAGGGCAGAGCAATGCCACTCAGATGCCTTCTGTGTGCATTGCCAGCACTTTCGTTGTGCCACGGAACTATAAGAGCAGCCTGATCACATGCCCACCCATCTTTGCCCCTGACACCTGTGAGCTGCACTCTCCATACTTCTCCATAACAAAAGCACTGAATATTTCTCTTGCTAAAAAATCAGAACAAAGGTTATTTTTTTTTTAATTAAAAAGGACAAATAAAAAAAAAACCAAAACACTGTGATATCACAGGGTTCATGACCATCTGACACTTTTGGCAGTTGTTTATTATCAGCAGGGAAAAAGTCCAGAAAAGAGTACTCCTACACTTAATTCTGATTTTCATATTCCATATTGAAGTCTTTCAGCTGAGAATGATTTTACTTTTGAAATGTCTTTAGGTCTTCGTACTGAAAAAAAAAAAATCAAATTCAATATTAGCAGGGGTTTTTTTTTATTAAAATTAAATGTCTAATTCAAACAAAAGACTGTTTGATATTCTTATTTGTAAAGAAAATAGACATACTTGGTTTTGGCTGATGAATAACCATTTTTGTTCCTACTCTTTGAAACTGTCAAAATTACAATGACTAGGTAAAAAATGAAAGAAAAGAAAATTAAAAATCACTGTGTGCCCTTGAGGCTAATTTGCTAATACATGTCAGCAAGGTATTATTGCTCCTTCTCTTCCCTGCAGTAGCAAACTGCAGGAGAAGAGGCTCAGTTCAGGGGTCTGCCTTCAGGTAACAGTGATTTCTAGACTATGTGCTTACGCAGACCATGCTTTCCCATGCAGACCATCGTATGATTTAAGGATCATCTAAGGTTCAGCTACTTGTAGGATGTCGATACTTACTTAATTACATTGTAATTAAACATCACAATTCAAGTGTCTCAGAAACGCATAGCACCACATGCTCAAATCTAGGACCACAGGTTCCTAAACCACTAAGAATATTTTTCCCCACACACACTATGAAACATTTGGGATTTTCAGAAGTCACAGGCTGTGCACTTTGGCGCAGGCATTACAGCACTGATGATGTGCCACAGGCAGGCAGTTTTTTAACACATTTTTACAGTATTTTTCAATTGTCACAATTTATGTGTTGAAATTATAAGTAGCATTTAAAAAAGAAAAAAACCAAAACCAAAATTATCTGCCTTCAAAACAGTTCTACTGCTGTTTGATTTTAGATTAAAAAGAAAATAGAAGTTATTGCCTATCTTACTGCAAGCTCTTTTGCCCTCTGGAAAACTCATCCTCCTCTAGAGCCTGATCTAAGTACAATGTCTCTCTCAATTCAGTGGGCTAGAAAACTCCACAGGCTGACACAACTCAAACAGAGTTAATTACCTTGCTCTACTTACCTGGAGAAAATATGCCATCTGCTTAAAATTCCCTCCATCCAATCATTTCATGCATTTTCTTCAGAAGGATCTGCTCCATGATAGTGAATACAGGAGCCATTTCATATATAAACTTTTTTTTTTATATATACAAAAGTAACAGCTTATTTTAAGAGTGTTTAATGACACAGGAGAAAATCAAATGGAGGCTTTGATTTACCAAGACAGAGAGTGTTAATATTTGCCTTTCTGCAGAGGAGAAAGATGCTGCCTTTCTGAGAGACTGGGGTCACCCTGTTGAGAAGTCACTGTACAAAGTCTGTGATTGTACCTACTGCTTCTAAAAACTATAGTTCACATTGAGGTTTCTGTTACAAAAAATTACTTAATTTATGTGCTAGCTGTGACCTATAGCTCTCTGGACTGAAACATTCTAGAATTTCAGAGTCACATCTCAAGTTATTTTTGTTGAAAATTTACACTGGATTGTGTAGCACAGTCTTTGCGCCACACTATCCCATTTGAGACATTCTCCGTGGGGTCTGTGGTGGTGATAGGTGACTACAGTAACATCAAAGCATCAAGGACTGATTTAAGGTAAAGTTACAGTCCTGTCAATTAACACTCTGTAGAGCGAGGGGGTTCGACAGCTGCCTGACGTGTGTTGTAGAGGGAGGTAAAAATCCTTTAACCAAAATTGACCTGTAAGACAGACAGTTGGGAAACCAATACTGCCTAATAAGGTCTGTTTAGTACACGGATGTTGTCATGCAGAACCAGCCCGTTTCACCATACAACTCCAAACAAGTCTGAAGATAGACACAGCTCCTAGCCAGTAACAAGTATTTGGCTGGGCTTGGTGAAAGGCTTGTAGGCTGTTTTCCGTCACCTGTAATGCAGAGGACAATGCACTGTGCCTGGCAAAAGTGAGTTACATAACATGCAAAAATACCTCACTATTTGATGACTTGCTTGTAATTGAAATCAGTTTTACTTAGTTTACACTGCTCTATTAGATTACAAAGCCATACAGATTTTAACCTTAAAACAGATTTATGAGAGGCGCTTGTAAGGAATAATTATGCACTATTGCCTAATAGTAGAGCCCAAGAGAACGTTTTCAGCTTTTCCTTTAATGGAACTTTCCTATAAACCTTCTGCCTTTCAATTATTTTAAAACATGTGGCTACAATCAACATGATATAATAAAATTATTCAATACAGACTTACTAGATGTGACACTGATACACTGGTATTTTCTAGTTAAACCAAAGTTTGTAACACAACAGTCCTACAAATTCAGCTTAGAATGTCAAAGAAAATATTTATAATCTAACCAGCCCAGATCAATATACCACAACACCACCTGAACTGAAAACCAGACCAGGATAACCTCAGCCATTAGGTAACAATTAGCAATAGGAATTTTCTTTGGAGGACAAAACTCAGAAAATGAGTTTTAAAGCAAGCAAGAAAAAACTCTGAAACTTCAGGCAGAATTGTGGGTGGCTTTTTGGCCTTCTGCATGCAGTTTTTTTCCAAATGGCCTGGAGTGCAGAAATTTAGGTTAATAAGCAATAAACTATGTTTGCATGCCAGATTGTCAGAATGATGCTCAAATTAATTAAAAACGATGGCTTTGCTATCAACAATGAAGCCAAATGCATGCTTAATTTAATTGCAAACATCAAGAATGAAAAATGGTGGCTCAAGCACCTTATGATACCAGTCCCTTTTTTTTATTCTCCCTGCAGATTGTATTATAGCCTGTCAGAGGGAACTGAGAAACTTTTTCAGTCCTTTGCAAAAAAGTTTGCTATCCAAACATGAGTACTTCAACTCAAGAGGACTACTTACATGTTCAAAATATATGATGGAATAAATTTAGTAGACTGAGTCTACAGTCCCTATCTGATATCAATCAAGAAATGCAATATAGATAAGAAGCCTCATAAATTATTTCCAAAAGGTATCAGACAAGGTAACATTGCTAGTTAAAAATAACCACACCATCAGTCTTCAAGGAGATTAAAATGTTATCACATACAGACATTCTGCATACTTCCCTCTCCTCCTACCATTTCCAAAGGGAACAATGTATACAATCATTATCCAGATTTCTCTACTCTAATTTGTTCAATTTTTTGTACACATGCAGAAAAACTAAAATTATATTCTGATTGGGAAAAAGAGGTAGGAGCATTATTTATCAAAAACTGAAAACGACTGGCTACTTCCACAAGCATAAAACCTTATTGCAGCATCGCACTCTTGAGTTACACGCCCAAGAACCTAAGATGTAATTCTAGGAGGGACAGAATATCCTGTTAGTACCTCAGCTAAGTCTGCAACCATCAGTTCTTTCCTCTGTTTCTCTTAGCAACTGTGGAAGTACTTCTCATTAACCCTTCATATTTGTCCTATCTCTTAACACTATTCATTTTCTGCAAGTAGAAGTTATTTGCTAATGCTCTCAAGGCCACTTCTACTCCATTCTTACCCATTCTCCATTCCTGAAAAGCTCTGTTTTCAGTTCCGAAACCTATCTAAATAACTTTGACAAAAGCCTGCCTTTTATTCATTATTATTTCATGGAGGTTAAAAAAAAGAAAATTAGTTTAGGGCAACTATCTAACAGCCTTATATGGAAAATACTATTCTGATAAGCCGACAACAAATATTACAAAGAGAAAAATATTTATCTTCTTTTTTATTTTTTGAGAGGTGGGCTGTTGTGTGCATACCTGTATACACATACACATATATATATATATATAGTGATGTGTACACAGGGGTGTTACAGGAAATTGATTAAACAAGGATTTTTAGGGTATGCATAATGATAGCAAAACCAGTCACATACACACTGTAGTTTAGATTTCTTAGGAGATTCTTTGGGCAGAGCTATGGCAGGAGGTCAGTTCACCCTTTGCTGACCCTGCTGTGTTCCCTCCTCTATGGGTCTATAAACGCTTCCCAATCAATAAAATCTTGAGTGCAGACATTCAGTCCTGGTCAAAAATCTTAAAATATTAATTCTTTCATGTATCAGTCCTGCACCTACAGTTTTACAGGGCAGAGCACACAGATAGAAGTTTTGATCTGCATCAACAGCAGATTTTAATCCAATGTATCTGCAAAGGAGTACAGTAATTCTTCTGGTTAGCACGCCCAAGGCAAACACGTAAAATTAGTTGCTATTAAGCAAAACAAGAGATGAGCATTTTATAGTCCTGTGCTGTTTTGTCATGCTCCTTGTTGAGCAGGTGAGAAGTGGGAATACAGTCAGGAGAGGAATGCTTTAAATAGATGCTGTCCACCACTGTTGAGAAGCAAATGTATGACCACACTTGGGGTTTATCTTCACTAAAAGGTCACGATATAGGAGTAATTGCTGTAACTTCACTTCCTACAAAAGACTGGTATTTACAGCACATACGTGTTAGTATTCAGTGTAGCTGTGAGCCATTCCCTAGCTAGACCAATAACATCAAGGGCACTAGAAAGCTGATTGAAGTAGCGAGGATGTCCTGAAAGGACAGGCAAGTAAACCAGATTCTATGTAATAGTTTTCTCAGCACAGTCTCTACTATCTTTTGTGAAGTGATTAGTTAAAAGGATAGGGAGATCAACATGGGACACAAGAGTGTGTTACTTGGTAATGTTAGGAAAGAAACACACCCCTGAGAAAATAATATAATGGAGGTTGTAAAGCATCAGGCACCATCAAAACATTTAAATTAATCAACTGAATTTACTATCTACACCGTGATGACACAAGTGTTTGCTGAATTTATTAATTTTGACAGATGTTCAGAAGCATCATATTATCTTTAGAGCTACAACTCCATATGTCCTTGAATATCTGAACAAAATCAAATGGTTTTACATCTTTCTGCTACTTCCTGGACTGTACTGAGATTACTGAGATAAGTGCTCTGCTTAACACCTCCGTAAATACAGCAAACAAAAGTTAGCTGAAGATATAGGGGGAAAAAAAGGACATGGGAAGTTACCCAAGCATGCCATAAACAATGCCTTAATGAAAAAGGGAAAAATTAAGCAATACAGAACCCAATCCAGTCCCGCAAAAGCATTACTGTTTCAAATAACATTATCATTAATGAAGGAGTAAGACAGGCATTTTCCCTCCTGCATTTATAGGTACACGTCAAACTTTAGTGTTTAAGTAAGGAAGTAATACTTAGAGTACCCAATATAGGAGCCTTTTTTTTTTTGTAACTGACAATGCAGAGATCCCTAAATGAGACAGCATAAATAACTCCTCATGTCTGTTAACTGGTCCCAGAGTAGTAATCTCTTCTCACTAAATGTCTTCTATAATAGCAAAACCTTTTCAGAGCATTATGAACATTACTGGAAATATAGAATTGCCAGAAAATATACACCAGACATTTGATAAAACACAGATTTTCATACAAATCCAGCTCAATCCATGAATCCAATAATATTTCATGCAGCCATGCACTGATGTGACAATGTGAAGCACGTATGTTTTTGCCACTTTACCTGTTCTAACTCCTTATATTGACGTGTCCTACAATCAGCAAGTATTTATTCCAAGGGCTCTGGCTGGCCAGATGACTCCAGGCTGAACCCTTCCAAGCCTTCCAGAAGCTGACAGGGGTGGTGAAAGTTGAGGACTTAGTTTTCTCCATCATAGGTTCTCTTAATATGACTCGGGAGAATCTCTACCACCTCAAGCAAGAATTGTTCTGTGAGGCCTTCACTGTTCCTAGCAGGTAACAAGCCTAGGCAGAAATGAGATGAATACGTGAATCAGTGTTAAGCTTTATGAGCCCAGTCAGGCTTGTTAGAGACCGCTTTAGTGGCTATGAATATTCCGAGTTTGTCCCTGTGTATCCATTTCACAGTCAATCAATCAGGAATGGGGATATAACAAAACAGTGAGGAAAGGGAAAAACATGGTTAAGAAGATCAGGCCTTAGCATGAGAATGCTTTTGCAACATTAATAATTATGCTGTACTTCTTGCTTGTGGTATAGGATGTGCCACAGAGTGCAAGCCTGGCTCATGAGATGGCTTGCTTAGGGGCCATCTGCCTGTGGGTAAACAAAGAAGAGCAAGAAGGGAAGCATTAGCTCACTTGGCAGCCATTCCTGGGACACAGCTGTGTACCGCTCCTTCTCAGCTCCTGCTTCCAGCAACAATGACAGAACACATCTCCCAGCAAGAAAGGGAGACTTTATTCATAAATCTTCTCTCTGCCTCTGGAGAGGTGACTGGCACAGTGACCTCTGTACTTTCAAGGGAAGAAGCGCAGAACACAAGGTGAACATCCTTTCTCAACATGGTCCTCTCTTCCTCAGCATGGTCCTGAAAATGCCTTTCATCATATTTACAAGGGAATGAGGAAGACAGACACAGTTGAGGGATGCACAACTGCTTTAGGAACCCATACCACCAGCAGGTTTCAGGATCTCCAACTGAGGCAGCAACCACAACTCTTCTATAAGATTTTGCCTGATGAGAAGAAAGGAAATTTTATTTCTAGGTAGGTTTTGAAGAGGAAGAACACACAGCAATGATGAAAGAGACTGAGAACTGCGAAGAGTGGTAATGCACAGAGACAGAGGTTGAGGAAACGGGATCTTAAAATTTACAAAGGAATAACAGACCAGCTATTCCAAAAGCCAATAAAACAAGGGTAGCTTCAGAAAAGCTTTGCTGTCTTGATGTTTACACAGACAGGATTGATTTACATGAGCTTTCATCAAATAATTACATTTGATGTAACTTTAGGTTCTGTTTTCACGATGTAGGTAAGAAGCACATTTAACGTAACTTGGCTTTTAAGATGATAAAAGTAACTGAATCAAGTGTTACGTTTCTTCCTCTGTCACAATGGTACTACAGTCCTTACTGGATAGTTGTATCTCCTTTGCTCGTAGTATTTTCTGACTGCAAATGTTAGGGTAAGCAACCAAGCACTTCCTTCACTGAAACAACAAAAGGTAAGCAAAAAAAACCAAAAAGCAACTTGAGAATGCTCTCAGCATTGACCTACAAAGACACTGGTAAATCTAATAGTCCTTGGAAAAGCAGACATGCAGTGCCCAAAGCAGCTTCTGTAGCAGCAGTTACAATAAAAGTAACATTTGGGAACTATCTTGTCTTCTGGAAATTTAAAATAGATTTTTAAAAATTCAAAGGAACTGAAATTAAATGAGAGAATTCAAACTTCTTCAAAAACCTGTGTTTTATCGTAGCAGAATATTCACTTTTACTGCATATAAACATCATATACATCCTGATTTGTAACTATGACTTCAGATTTTGTAGTTCTGTTTTCAGGCACAAATGACAATAACTATAAATCTAATAACATAATTATGCCTATAAATTGATCATTTAACTACATTAATAGAGATAAAGAAAGATAAACTTATTTACACTTATTTCATGTACATAGGAAGAGGATAATCTCTATATCTCTGAAGTTACAACTGCACAAACATTACTTACCTCAGATATATATAACTTTTTTTCATCTGTACTCCAGCTTTTCTTTAATAAATCTGGTTTTGTCTCTAGTTCTAAATCTGACCATGCAAAGTAAGATCTATCACTAGATTTCTGGGGATGCAGGAAAAAATCTTGGTATGAATTTATGTTTCAGAGTTTTGTATCTTGCAAGTTGTGAAAATAGTCTTCAAAAAATTAAATACTTATCCAGTTCTCTCAACTGCGTAAAAGAGGGCTTCATTTTTGTTTCCTTAAAGTGATCCATAAATATATGTTTTGTCAACTCTCTTACTCACTCTGACTCCCAGTGCAATGCACCTGTCTTGTGCTTTCAGCCTCTGATTTCCAATTGATCGTACATTTGCTAACCATGAAAACTTAGTAGTGTTACTTGGGAAACTCAGCCTTTGGAGAGGAAGGGTGAAGCCCACAAAAGAAGTTTCAGCAGAGCAGTATCAGAAGAGTCACTCCTAAGAGGGCTGCAGAGTCCATCCCTCTGGGTTTGACATACATCTGCTCACACTGTAAAGTTCAAATGTCTAAAGAGTCCCAGACAACTCAGAGCACTGTTCAGGCTAACCAGAAAAATAGTCCCACTTAGATCTCCCCACACTCCAGCTGCTTGGATTTAGTAACATTTTACCCTAGGAACAAATACTCAACTCTGAACTCCTTTCTAGAGGAAAGTACCTAAATAGGTTGTTTGGTTCCCCCCCCCCCCCCCCAAAAAAAAAGTCCATCAAGCTCAGAGAACGTGGTGGCATCTCTTCTTTATCTGGTATTTCAGTAGGCAGATTGTGGAATACCTGTTTTTAAACCTTATCTCTGCTCTATTCCCAAGTAAGGGATGAATAATTTGGGAAGGGAAGCAGAAAAGAAGGAAGAATCACACTTTCTTAACCATCACATCAAGGAATGATTTTTGAAGTGTAAGGAGCCAGGGCACTGCTTGTGCACCAAAAGCTATTTGTGTGTTTATTAAAACTTACTGTAGCTATCTGCTTTACTAAGTTCATTTTCCATATCTGAAAATACCTGTTTTTTTAAGAACATCAGTAATACCTATAAAGTAAATATCTGTAATATCTGTAAGAATAACATAACATCTTTTTTCTTACTTGCATGGTTGGCAGCAAGCTTATTCAAAGATAACAACCTTTATAGTTGAGGTCTTAAGCTTGAAGTCCTACAGAGCACTTCAGGTAGATGAGAAAGGGAAAGTACAGTTTCAGAAAGGCACAACAATATTTTGAAGTTAAGAGATTTGGATTTTTGGCAGAAATATTTCAAGTTCAGGATCAAAATCCTAGGTTTTCTGTGAAAAGCAGCTTTCTACAGGAAAAGCCATATCACTTTACTGTGGGTGAAACAGACTATATGGGCTAAAGTGCAGGGATCCCTTGGGCCAGCCAGCATTGCAGCAATCCTTATGAGCCTTTGGAAAATTCCTGAATCTAGCCACAATGCTTGTTTCACCAGAGTCCTAGCTATCTCCCTATCAGCAATTACATAGCTCCATGAAGTTTCCCTTATGTTATCAAACCATGGGTAAAAAAAGGTAGTGTTGGAATCTAGTTGTAGCTTGAGCAACAAGGGCACCGGCAGAGGCTGCTTTCAAACAGCATTTGCTGGAGTAGGTCTTGCTGATATGCCCCTTTCTAGGATCAGGCTTATTTTCCAAACACAAGCTGGTGAAATGGAACTGAACCCTCCTGTTTTGCATTAACCAGTCACCAAGTTGGTGACATTGTTTCTCTGACGGTTTTACTGCAGTAAGAAAGAGGTCCTCCATCTGTGCAAAAATACATCAGGTGAACATCTTTAGCTATGCGTTCAATTACTTAGTTCATCTTCATGTTATCTGTTGGCATCAATTGCCGTCTACATACAAACATGCCTACAGATGCTTTTTTTTGCATGATTTAGCAATTTTCCTCTTAGAGTTGGCTTGGAAGGGAAATGTTTTAAGAAGGTTCAAAAATATAACTGTATAAAAAGGAAAGTTACATGCTTCCTGTTGCATGTGCAGTGAAAAAGTACACTGCCTGGCAGAAATTGTCCATGCATTTTCAAGCCCATAGATTCTACACATGCAGGTTTTTCAGATTTTTAAATTTCATCTGTCAGCTAGCTCTACACAATTTCCATTAATTTTAGCAGGAAATAGGTATACAAATCATAATAGTAAATTTTTGCCTTTAATAACTGTCTAAAATTAAAACCATTACTATTTACTAAACTTTAACCACTGGCCTTTTTTTCATTAACTTTGCTCTTAGTTATTTCTTCTAATATATATTTTATATTATAATAAAGCCAAGCCTTTCTGAACTTCACATTTATTTTTTAATTATTGTTTCCTTGAAAAAGGCATATAAAAAGGCAACTACTCTTCAGCAAGAAATGAGAGATTATGAATATGAATTTTCATTTTAAACATGACTAAGATGAATTTAAAGCAGCTGTGGAAAAGGACCTAGAAGTACTTTTGTAGTTTCATTGGTGGTCAATGGCTCGATGTCCAAGTGGAGACCCGTCACGAGTGGCGTCCCTCAGGGGTCCGTGTTGGGCCCAGCCCTGTTCAACATCTTTGTCGGCGACATGGACAGTGGGATAGAGTGCACCCTCAGCAAGTTCACTGACAACACCGAGCTGTGTGGTGCCATCAACACGCTGTAGGGGAGGGATGCCATCCGGAGGGAAATTGAAAGACTGGAGAGGTGGGCCCATAGAAAACTTATGAACTTTGCAGATTAGATTCAGATTAGATATTAGGAAAATTTTATTTTACAATGAGAGTAGTAGAAAACTGGCACAGGTTGCCCAGAGAGGTATTTGATACCCCATCCCTGGAAACATTCAAGGCCAGGTTGGATGAGGCTCTGAGCAACCTGATCTAGTGGGGGATGTCCCTGCTCCTTGCAGGGGGGTTGGACTAGATGACCTTTAAAGGTCCCTTCCAACCCTAACCATTCTATGATTCTATGATTCTACTATTAACAGTCAGATTTTTGATGCCTCGATTATAAAATGTATGACTTCTAGATTAGCAATTATAAATTTATTTGCTAAATGATTATATAGATTATCAGCAGTTGAAATTGCATGTAATATCATTGGGAGTGCAACTAATTCTCTCTTGAATCTGCAATATAATTTTGGATCTTACTACTCCAGTTGGGATTTGACAAAACTTCAAAAGATCAAACCAAACCCTTCTAAAATATTTATTCCCCTTTCTTCTGTAAAGTTATTTTTCACTGCATTTGCATTCTTTTTCTCTGCCAGTATATCTACCAGCCTAGAGATGTGGCAGTGCAGTCAGGAGTCCACTTGGTCCTACACTGGTGTGTTGGGTGCTACACAGCCCTTTTTTTACACATCTGAGTAAACCACCGAGCATAGAGATGCCTTGAATACTCCTGAGCACAAGAATTCTGCTAAGTTGCATGACTGGTCTTTCTAACACAGATAAAGAACAGAGAAAATAGGCATTAAAAAGGAGCATATACTGTTCTTGCAACAATTTTTTAAAGTGGGATGAAGCTTCTCTTTCATTCATCTCCAACATAAGGCCCTTTCTTCATGGCTTAGGAGATCCTACTGTCTTTACAACCGGAATAATACATCAGTGGTGTACCTGTATGTGTGAAAGATAAATGCAAAATAACATCAAGAAGCTTTCTTCCCTCTGAATTCGTTTGCACAGAAAGAGCTTGGAGAGTTAAGAGGAAAGCACTTAGCTCAAAACACTCATCGGATTAGACATCATCCTTGAAGTGCAAACTAGCATCCCATTTAACATGTTGGAGGAAAGCTAGGAGAAGGATAGAAAAGAAGTTCTTAAAGTGGCTGCTCATTTTCAATTTCCTCAGAAAATGAGAAGACAAGGACCACAATAAAGCCTGTCACAACAATTTTGGAAGCTGTAAAAGCTATGTTTGCCTTTTAAACAACTCCTTTGAGCACTTCATGTTTTCAACAAGGGTAATTGAAAGACAAAGCTTTTACAGCTTCTGAAATGCTTGTTCCTGTTCCCTCGTTGCACAGATCAAGAACAGTGAGAGGGTAATTAATGACTCCTTGGAAATATACAGCCCATCAAAAGCTTGAAAATGAGTACATATGCCCTTTTTCTGTCCTTACCCTCTTCCTTAATTTGCTAAAACAAGTGGACTGAACAGGGCTTTTGAAGACATTAGCTCTTCATCTTTGTCAAACACTTATCTTAAAACAGTTAATTCTTTCCCTTGATCTTCCTTTTTAGATAAGCTACCTGCAATACTCTGTAAGGACCTAAAATTGACCTACTTGACCACAGGAGGATTATTCTTGCTTGGATACCTTCTCTGTTTCTGCTGAAGTTATTGTAGTTACGTTTACATTGTCTTTTCACTAGGCACCAAGGAGTGCCTTCTTGCCTGCAGTGGTTCACGTTTCTGCCTCTCCAGATCTTCAGTTCTCCCCCAGCAAGGTCAAGTAGTACCCATACTGCAAACCAGCTGCTTTACCTCATAACCCAATGCCCACCACAAGTGTCTCCAGCTGGGAAGTGTGGTCTCACCTACCCTGCAACACCCACAGCATCTATCTGCTTCTCCTGTTACTCTACTGACCCAGCATTCTGTGCAGAAAGCCATGCCAGATGCTCCATCTAAATTACTGCCCAAATCATGCCCACTTCTCCTCCTCTTTCTATTGCTGACAGGAAGGTTATAACATCATGAACAAGTTCATTTCTGGGACAGAGACAGGACATGGGCAAGGCTGCTTCCTCATCTCCAGCAGCAATTTGTGTTGTTTTAAAATGAGCATGCAATTATGGCCTAAGGTTATTTAAGATTTGTGTAAAAGATGAACATCCCATACATGCACATACACAGAAATGTCTAGGGAGCACACGGTTATGAGTGCCATGATCTACAGCAGGTTTCCCCGTGTGGTGATGCCCTTACAATTTGGGATAGTCTGAGGCACATATTATTAGGGGCAATGGGAAACTCAGCTCTGCTCTGGACAAAGGCCTAAAATCCCCATGGGAGCATTCTATCTTCAGTGTGGTCTGAGGCTCACATGCATACAGCTTCTCCATCACCAGGACACCGCGGATGTGGTTTAACAATCAGCCTTGACAAACTCTTCTGCTTTCTCTCCATGTTGCACTCAGTTCTTATCCTCAAACATGGAATTAGCTGCTGGACAGGGTTTTCCAGCTGGTTAGTTGGCTTCATCTGTTAAACTGCCTCATTTGGAAGGTGTCATGACACTTGCAAAGCCATCATTTGTTGCATTTGCCATTTTGTGAAAGCAATGCCTACACAAATAAATAGATTCAGACATAATACCATACTACTTTATTTGTCTTAACTGATAGACCCTTAGAAACCTTACTGTTTTGGTTTTTTTTTTTTTTTCAATCTAATCTGAGGCCAGGACTGCCGCTACATAAGAATAATTGAATATTCAAAGCCTATTTGTAGAAAACAGCCTGCAACTTTAAATTTTCAATCTGCAATGCAGAAAAAGTTGAAATATTTTGAAAGTCATTTGAGTGACGTACATGTACAGGTTCAGTTACAATCCATGCCTACAGATCAAGCTTATATGAGATATCTTGCTCTATTCCTCTTCATCCTAGTAACCAGAAAACTGTGCCATTAACAGCAGATCACAAAAAAAAAAAAAAAAAGATGATAGAAAGGCTCCTTTAATTACCTAAATATGGCCCTCAAGCTTCGATGAGATAATCAAAACTCTTAATGCAATTATGTCCTTGATAAAAGCACGCGTCATTTTTGAACTGAAACTGGAAATGCTATTTCAATAAAACACAAAAGGGAAGCTCTTCTTTCTGCATTACAACAAGGTACTTCAAAATCAACCCAAACCAAACAACAATAAGCATCCAGTGAAAGGCTGAAATGGAAAACAAAAGGAAGTAAGATATAATTATTGGTGCCCATAGCATACAACTCACAATCAACACCCCAAAGCCACTCCAAAAAAAGCCTCCAGAGAATACTGAACAGTTCTTTATATCTTTCTGCTGAGGTCAAGCATTTATCCCATCTGTATGATGGATCAGTCCTGTGCAGGCTAATAACTATTGCATCATCCAGAAATTAAATAGCTTTTGTTATAATCACTGGGAAATGTTCTAGAAACAAAATCAAGGCTCTCAAATGGGGTGGTAGGAGGAGGAAAGGGGGAAGAGAGGGAGAGAAAAATCTGGGAGAAATTCCAAGCAAGCTCCACACCCAAATAATTAAAGAGTAAAGTAGAAATTTGATTGGCTAAGTGAACACTAGAAGGTAAGATAGAGAACAGGTTGCAGATTCAAACAACAGAAGAGCAATATGTACAGAAGAAATAAAGAAAACGCCAACCTTTGTAAATGCAGAAGAATCACATCTAGGGCTAAATGCATGTCAGACATTTCAAAGCACCAGTAGGTTAGTAATAAGAGTGGCCTTCAAAAGAATTAAGTCAAGTAATTATGGTTTGCAGACTAGGAACCAAAAGCAGTTCTGGCTTCAACAGACAAGTCTTACACCCCAGGGACTTTTTTCCCCTCCACATAAAAAGCTGATAGTACTAATTTCTCAGGTGTTTTATATTTGGTCAACAGCTCTAGTGTTTTTCTCCTTACTGAAGTGTGCTCAAAGACAAAGCAGATAAAGGCACATCTGCAAGGTTGTTTAAAGAAAATGTATCCAATTGATACTACAACATGTTCATGTACTGTTTAAAAAGTGGTTTATATGATGTTTTAGGTTGGCACTACTCCTGTAAGTAATATTGACTCCAAAAAAGCACTTCAGATTTCCTTTTGCAAGTATAACCTGCAGTTTTCTTGGAGAGTACTCATTTTTAAAAAGATATTGCCTGTGAACTTTTATTGAGCCCAGAACATTCCTTCAGGGTCTTTTATCTTTATTGAGTGACAAAATTAAATTAACAGTTATTTTTTGTAGCCCAAAGCAAAGATGACTTCTTTACTTAATTACTGTTTAGTAACTCAAGACCAACTATTGGCTAGTGGTCCAAATAGGGATCAGCACACAACTGGAATGCCTCCAGAAGAGACTGCAAGCTGATTTACCATGGTCTTGCCTCTGCTTTATTCCCCTCCTTGTTTTGCTTGCTGAGCTGCATCTCCAGGGTAGACTGAAGGGACAAGGGTCTCAGACAATTTCTCAGAGAGCCTTATGTAAGAATTAATATAGCAGGTAAAAAAAAATGCAATGGAGAAAGAAAACTGGAAATCAAGACCATAATGAGTTGCTATTTTGTGGCTCCTCTTTGATCTCTGTCAAAGCCTTTGGAATGCATGTAAAATCATTATTAGAATCAATTAGGACCTACCAAAAATCTTTTCAAGCCTAAAGTTTTTTTTCCTCTCCATTTTTGGAGGATGCTAATTCTTGAATTTCTTGCATTTCTCTTAAAGAAAAGCGACAGAAGCACAGCAATCAACAGGTGAAGGCATTTCCCATGACTGTAACCACGCTGGGGAACCTGTTAGAAATATAGGTGTCCTGCTCTGGGATGTTTGTTCCCAGGGCTGCTGGATAGGTTGTTTTTCCTAAGAAAAGGCATGCCTGTTGGAAGACAGTGATGCTGTGAGCAGCACAAAACACTGAGCACAAATTGCTGAATAATTTGGCATGAAACGAGATAATCCTCTCTCCCACACATATACCTCCATCTCCATGAGCCAGAACATTTAGGAATGTAAAAGACTCCACCCAAGCCTAGGTACTACACAATTGTAAAGATCATCCCTCAGAAAGCAACACAGGTCTAATCTTAAAAAATTCCATATCCATGGGACTACTCACGTGATTAACCTCAAACATATCCACAACTTTTTTTTAACAGATCTGTCCCAAATAAGGGTCCAATCTGGTCTGGTACTGTGTTAGGATCAACACAAATGCATACATTGATGGAAGAGGTTTTGTTATTCTTATGAAAAATACTGATAAAACTAGGAGTTGTTCTTCCCTTAGGTATTCTTGGGATGAGGGGGTGGGGGGAGGAAGGCAAGAGACAGCATTCACATTTTGTACACAAATGATGTTCCTAAAGAATATGCGATTTAAACCAAAGCATTTTGTTTATGCTGTTGGAAAGCAGAGCTATCAATGCGCAAGTTCTGTCCATACCTCTTGAGGAGCACGCCACACAGCATCTGCAGGGTGGAAGGACATTTGTCAGTCATTGCTGCTTTAGTAAGCAGAGGGCATTCATCACCTTTGCTTCTTATTTGCATATTTAGAAAAGAATAAGCCCAGAGACTTTTCTGGGCACACTTTCTTCCTTTTCTGAAGAGTTTACAAAGCATAGTTTCCTCATCATGCTGTTTGTATACTGTAACTCTAACATCCTAAAATGAAAGCGTAAAATAGATGTAACAGAACTGTACTTCTATTAATACAATATTAATTATAAATTTATTTTAACATCCTCTGTATCTGAAACATGCATGGCCTCTTCCCCTTTTTAATGGGTGAGATGTGTGCCTCACTCTCATAATACTAGAACTACCTTATTTCAAAGTAGTTAGCACACAATAAAACAGATGAGCTAGAGGGCATGGTGGCAGCGGTGAAAAAATGATAAAAGAAGTTAAAGTGTACTGAAATGAACCCATGGATTGAAACAGTCAAAAAATAACTAACGGGAGAAGAAAGGGAAAGATTTCTCAAAATATTCATGTGTTGCAGGGAATTAAATCTTTTGCTCTTGCTTTCTCTATGACCCAGGTGGTCAGAGCTTCCAAATTCTTTGCTTCCCCACTTAAATGTATTTGGCTTATCCCAATGTTTTCTAGGACTTCGACCTAAAATCTTTCTACAGTTTTTCCCTATAAAATTTCAACCATAAAGCCATCCAAATGTGCAGAGCAGTTTTGGTTGGCTAGATTGTAACTTTCTGTTGTGCTGTTATTCAGTATAATGCTTCCCTTCTTCAAAGCAACACTAATAAGCAAGTACTAAGTACATATTTGGGAGCATGCCTAGAGAGGAGAAATCAATATAATTTTCTGGGTGTATCCCAAACACAACCTGATTTAGTTTTCCTTATACACCACTTCAGAGGTTATCAAAGAGGTGATCCCTGTCCTCATAGATCTGTACCAACAAATAATTCCGAGAGCCTTCTGCTCCAAGAAAAGGAGAAAAAAAAAATCGAAACAAACCCTGATAACATCATCAGAAAAACACAGAAAGAGTAAATAGTCCTGGAGGCAGAATCTGGTCTACTGAAATCTAAAGTGTCCTGGAGTAGTTATCCCAACTCTGGCATGGAAAACGATACAGCACCACCTTGTGAGCTTCCCTTAAAAAGACTCCTGAAGAGACTAAAGGTACAGTTGGAAGAACACTGATCATATTAGGGCACGAGTAGTAAAATGAGCAAAGGCTCTGAAGCTTGGATTCAAAACGCATAGAGTATTTTAAATGAGCTTAAATAAAAAAAAAAATCAGATGTCATTCAAAAAGAATGCAGGAATTAATGAAGACCAGAAAAATCATCTCTATGTCTATTAAATTGGCAAAAAAATACTGTGAGAGTTACGAAAGTCCTCCACCATAGGGTCTGCCAACAGTTCTAAGTAACAGCTGTATCTTAAGCTGCTGTCTTTCTGACCTCACTGGGAATGGAGCAACCCTGCAGCAGTGAAGACATTGACATAATTGACATCCAGCTCTGAATGAAGTGACAAATCCTTTCTGACAGCTTCTGCTACTTCAGTTTGAGAAAAAATACATCCCTTTTGGAGACTGACAAACAAATAAAATGTAAAGCCACTGTATCCCTCATATAGACACACAAAGCACCATCACCAAAATGCAGTATGGAGAAGTTTTGTACATGGAAATAATCAAATTGGGAGAAGGCCTGATGTGACTGCAAACACACAAATGTAAAAGTTCCTTAGAATGATGCAGCTTACATCCTTCCCTTTCAATAAAGGTATTGCAACACAAGCCCACGTACCCGTGAAATATGAAGGCTAGAGCAGGAGAACTTTAAGCCCAGTACCTTATATAGTTATGCCCACAAAGATGAAAATATAGACAACTAGTTTTTGTAGAGCTGAATCACTTCATAAAACTGCTGGTCACAGATTATTTCTTTACAGAAGAGAAAGCATTGCCATTCACCCTTCAATAAAAATTCCACTTGTGATAAAGGTATCACTGGAGAAGGAAACACTGACAACAGCTACAGCTGCTCTTCTACTATCTATAAGAAAAATCAATGGGTAAAAAAAAAATTAGTTGAAAACTTCCAGGATTTCTCTGCCCTTTTTATGGCTATGAGGTTTTGCTCTTTACTCTTCCCACCCAAAACACAGAGTAAGTGAAAAATTAACTTTACTAAGAGGGAGTAACAATGAAGTTTATTTCCCCATGTTCAATTAACGGTAAATTTTGAAGATTCTTAATCAGAACTGTTTAGCATAAAGTCAAAAGAAAGTATCCTGTGGTTTAAAAAAATCCTCAAGAGCTTGTGTTAAGTAGGATAATTTATTTAAATACAAAGATTTAAATTTTATAATCTAATCAAAAACAGAGACAGCAAGCATGTCTTTGCTGCCCTCTCAGAAAACAAGTTTGCTATTTTTCCTCTTTTCCTATTATATGCTTTCTTTCATTCTTCCAGTCTGGTTTTGCACTGTTACCTAAAAAAAATAATTATACACTGTATGCCAGAGAAGGTTTTAGCAATGTTTTGTACAAGGGTAAAGCACTTTAGTATTTTTTGTCTCTGCAGAAATAATGTCTCATATAGCCTAGAAATATATTTTCCTTCTCCCCCACTGCCCTGAGTGCCTCCTGTGTCCCTATCTTGCAAACAACTACTATAAACAGTTAGTTTCTCAAGTAATTGTCCTCCAGCATCACATTTTCATTTCAGCAAAACCCACTGTTGTGTCTCCTTTGACCCTTTGTTCAAGGGCCCATACTACTTCTCATCTTCAGTAAATTAGTAACTTTGCACAAAATATCATACCAAATCCTTTACTAATGTCAGCATGAATTATACTGCCTCAATTCCTTTGCCTGGATTATTGTTTTTCCAAAACAGAGACAGACAACGGGCTCCCAGTGGTGAACTGATGCTCTTTTTTTATTCTGTTCTCTGTGTCTTTAATTGCTCTTATGTTTAAAATTTGCTCTTAATCTTTGTGTGTCATTGAGGTCAGACGAAAAGGCCAGTAGATGAGCAGAAAGTGTATCAATAGTATTGTCACCTGACAGCTTACCTGACATCAGTGAGGGATGTATTTAGATGCGTTTAAAGTCATAGGGTATAGAGGGTGCTGTTGCACTGAGCATCTAACTGGTCTCCGTACAGCTCTGAAAATCGGGCATCGTCCATGTATTTTTAGATGAAACTCAGGATATTTACTGTCATTTGCTAAAAACCAAATATTATTTAAAAAATCATAACTCGCTTTCAATCCTGTGAAAGTGAAGATGAGCTGATGGCA
>JAAGAY010148520.1:0-25311 GCA_011801015.1 Ardeotis arabs
TAGGACGAGGGGCAATGGTTTTAAAAGAGAGGGGGGTAGATTTAGATTGGACATTAGGAAAAAATTTTTCACCATGAGAGTTGTAGATCACTGGAACAGGTTGCCCAGAGAGGTGGTGGATGCCCCATCCCTGGAAACATTCAAGGCCAGGCTGGATGGGGCTCTGAGCGACCTGATCTAGTGGGGGATGTCCCTGCTCCTTGCAGGGGGGTTGGACTAGATGACCTTTGAAGGTCCCTTCCAACCCAAACCATTCTATGATTCTATGATTCTGTGATTCCTGATCTCCTCCGGGACTCTTCCCTTCACAGCCTGTATCTTCCTCAGAAGCACGGAGGCATTACCTTTCTACAAACTTTTCCTCACCTGCGTAGTTCGTTCAGGTTGATTTGCAGTTAATCTTTCCGCTCTGCTTCTCATGCTCATTGCAGGCGTGGCACGCTGCTGGTCTGTACAATCCTGGAACCTGACACCTGTGATGGAAACACAACAAACTGTCACAACAACTGTAGCACCAGGTCTGTTGCTACAATTGCAGCAGAGCCTGTTCATAAAACAAGCTGGTTTTCTGTATATACTCATGGTTAATAGTGAGATATATGTGCTGTCAGCTGAAATACGGCTAATATTTTTAACGCTTCTTAGATTTTTATCATGCCACAACAGTCTACACGCAGAGACATATAGATCCCTGAACAAAGACAGCCATCAGAGACATCAAATACACATTTGCCTCTTGGTGTAGAAGAGAAATAACTGATTCCAAGCCATTCAGGCTGAAGGAAATTGTCTTCACTTTAACACCTCAAGACGTGTAAAAGCTACAGGCTATTCAAGAAGTTTGATGACCAGCAAAGTCCTACAGGTGGCTATAAACTGCCATTAGACAAAGAGAGCAGGGGCATCACCTTGGTCTTTCTTTCCTTTCATGTTCCAGAAATAATAAGACAGAGGGGAAGAGGCAGGAAAATAGGATGCCCACATTTTGCAGTAGATGGGAAAACACCTGGGACAGGTATTGTAGGAGGATGTGGGGCTAGGACTCTGAAAACCAGAGAGAGGAATAGAAGATGTGAATCAAAGCGCTGTAGAAGGATTGGAGAGCTTAAAGGCAGGAGCTGGCGAGAAGAGCGGCTGCTGTTGAGTTCTCAAAGCAAGGGAAGAATGCAGCATGCTCCTGGAAAGGAGGAAACACAGGGTTCAGCTATTGGGAACAGTGCAAAGACCAAGACAGTCGTGAGTCAGAAGGTGAAAAGATCCTTATTCACCAAAGACCAAGAGAAAAAGGGTTGTTTCATAGGCATAAATTGTATGAAAAAATTGACTGCTCCCCAAACCCGCCACGTCCCATTGCCACGCAGCCCGCCGGGCAGCTCTGGCTGCTCTACGCTCCTCCCTGCCATCCCTCTCTTCATCGGCAGAGTGTGCGACGTGATTGCCAGGCTCACTGGGACAAACTGGGAAGGGAGGGGTTTTTTTCACAGCTTCCCTGCCTAGCAGAAGCAGGGAAATAAGTTTCTCACCTGCCAAGCTATTGATTTTCACAAGTTTTGTCAGAATTGAGTACCTCTAAAGCTTCCAACCTTCAGTTTGGTTGAAACAAGCCAACTGCTTCAGAAGTTGTAAACTGAGTGTTCAAGTGGAGAAATTGCAAAAAAATGTAGCTGTGTTTTGAAGTGGAATGTTCTTATTTTTTTAATGCTGTTCCTAAATTCTTCATTATTCTGAGCGCATAACAGCACGTAGAATGTGTTCCTTTCAGGTTGAATTCCCACTCTGAATTATACATGAACAAAAGCCAACGTCCGATGCCTTTGCTGTGGAAAGATGTCATGTCAAGTCCCAGCATTTCTCTCGCATCTTTTCATATACGCCTTCTGATTTTGGAGATGGTGAGACACACAACATTTGCTCCCATAGCTGTATCATTAGAGAGGACAAGAGCATCTCTGCGGGACACCAGGGCAGGAGGTTGACCTGAATGCATGAATGCAGACAAAGCTGAATTAGAGATCCATGCAAGATATATAGCATTTCTATATACCTGTGTGTGTGCATATGTGTGTATGGATATTTATTAGTTCAGTACCACACAGAAGCCTGCCCAGCTGAACGGTGTAACTGGAGCAGATAAGCAAATTGAAGCCCACATAGGCTTTCTGTCTATTGACAGATTATTTTTAAACCACCCCCTGTACTCCTACAGTGCAGTTTAGTTTCACGGATACTCGCAGCACCTGCTAACAGATGCAGAGGAGCTGGATGCCAGTTCTGCTGCTCCTCCTCTGAAGCACCACACATAATTATCTGTGTGGCTCCCGCATCCTTTATCAGTGTTGCTTGCTCCTACGTGTCGCTGCCACCTGGTCCCGTGGCACGGTGATAGGCACTAACAGCTGCCTAAGAGGAAAGGCAGAAGAGAGAAGGTGAATGTGAAAAAATGTGGAAAAAAAAGCACAGAGAAAGCGAGTCACACATACATTTACAGCCCTTGGAGTGTACTTGCATTACAGCCCATAAGGAGAATATAACCACTTCCTCTCCTCTGCTGCTACTTTCTTTTCACGCAGTTTCTCCCATGTCCTTCAAACCTGCTAAGAAGGACAGGGAACAAGGTCACTTTTTCAGTGGCCAAGAGAAAAGCTGATGCACAGAGCTTCTGGCTGGCTCTTCCCTGCAGCCAGGATACTCTCAATCTGCAGAGCATGCATTTTCCCCAGGGATAGGAAACTTAACAACTGTTCTGCATTTGCAAACTATAATGCAAGGCTTTAGCGAGCGACGCTGCATGTGACAATTCCAGAGCCCTGAATTATACAAAGGAGACTCAAGTCTACGTCGAGATCTATGTGTAGATGGAATTACATACTGAGTTATTGCTGCCTACCTGTTTCCTAACAGAATCACAATGCAAAAGAAAAAAGTGCTGGAGTACTGCTGCTTTATCTCAGAAAACATTTTAAACCCTATTACTTTAAGTAGTCATTCCCATTCAGCTGTTACAGAAAATGGATGGGGCTGGGGTTCTCTGCTGAGGGTATTATTCCCTCGGGTGCAGATGTTGATACTGTACTCTGTATTTTGTTTGTACTGGAATAACATAACCTCCAGCACCCAGATCAATTCTAAATTGTAAATATGCAGAAAAAAATATTAAAAATCTGAGTAATTATTGTACACAAAAGCATAAACCTTGTGCTAATAATATCCTTGATACCCTTCTGATCAGCCAGGCTCAGAGTGGTAATGGCTTAAACCAAGGTCTTGGTTGTTTCTTTACTGTTGAGGAGCGTTATCGTTAGTGCTCACCCAGGACCAAAACTGAGCAGGAAACTGGAGACTTACGGAGATATTGCTACTCTGTGAAGTTTCAAGGATCCTAGATGCACTTCTGTGATGTTACTCAAAAAAAAAAAAAAAAAGCACTACTGAAAGGCATATTGGTTTTAAATGTAGGAAAATAGAATTTTACTTTTACTCAAGACAGCATAGGGAGCCTTTGCTGTGCTTGAGCATCCTGGAATAAGTAACGGAAGAGAGCTTTTTTCACAGTTCTATGGTCCTGCAGTTCATATTGCTTTCTTCTATTGCTACACAACATGGTTTTGTTTATTAAGAATCAAGTGGCATAGCTGTTCTATTTCTACTCATTGCAACACACAGCTATTTATGTATTTATGTTTATGTCCTTTTTGGCTTTTATTCAGTTGTTTTAAGAATACTTAATTATTCTTATTCCTATAAGGAGATAAACATAAAAAGCAGTTTGCAAATAGAAAATACATACCTGTGGTAATCATGATCATTCCCTTTTTATCCTCAGCACTGGGAGCTTCCACCAGCACAGTCTGTAGTGGTACCGCTGGGAATTAGGTCTGGATTACTCACCAGAGTATTCCCCAAAATAGTGTTAGATTAGCCCCGTTCAGCTCTGCATAGTATGAATCCATGGTGGAATTTAAGAAACAAAAGTTAGGATAATTCTGGCTGGGTGGTAAGGTATTTTGAGGGATGGTGGCAACACGGTTTGGGATAGCACGCTTGTTAGAATACAGATTGGAACTTGCTGAGGACTTTTTCAAATCATCAATAAAATATTGCACTTTCTCTCTGCTTCTCTCTCACACAAATGTAAGTTATCTTGGTCTTTATAAGCCCTCTAGGAGAATTGCTTTTAGATGAAAGAATTAAAATACCACAGTTGTTTGTAGCCCTGTGCAGAAAGAACGGTGTTGCAGATTGGGCTGTAGGCTTGCACAGGGAGCAGGAGTGGGAACCATTTGTCATTCACGTGTCGTTCTGCTGTCTTTCCCCACTGTTTGAGTTCAGCCTAAATTCTTCTTGTACATAACACTGTAAGGGCACATTAGAGAACTTCTTGCACTAACTTGGCCTACTAGTGCAAACTATTTGGTGCATAGTAACCATTTTCAAATATAAATTTGGCCATCTGAAGCTCATTTAATGAATGTAAGAATTATAATAGAAGAATAAGAGAGAGACATATTTATTGATAACACCAGAGAAGCCTTCCGTGGTCATGATTCTCTGAAAAATCCTGCACAAATGATTCAGTGATTTTAGGAACTTCTTTTTTTTTCAAATTATTTATTTATTTAGGAATAAAAATCATCTTTTAAGTTGAAAGTTCAGAAGCATTTTAATACCATGTTCACATATTGCAAGTACCCATTTTTTCTGAACGAAGTATTGCGCTCTCTTTTTTTTTTTATGGTGGTATGATTGGCTTTTTTTTTCATCAAGCTACATCTGTTACTTTTAATAAATAAGCCTTTTCTCTCCCTAAGAATCAAGCAGAACTTCTTCCAGGCCCTCTATTCTCAAGTGTAACTTCAGAAGTGCAGGAAAAATAGCCTTAATACTTGGCCTTTATTGGCTAATTCAATAGCTTTATGTACTGTAACCGAGAAAGGTAAATGTAAAGGGGATTATAAGGCAAAGGGAGAAACTTTTTCTTGTAATTCCGACCCCAAAAGAACTTCTCTGCAAATGTCCATCTGGCCAAGGATCTGGCCTCTGCCAGGGGCCAGGAGTCATTGCTTGGGAAAAATCATAGAATCATAGAATGGTTAGGGTTGGAAGGTACCTTCAGAGGTCATCTAGACCATGGGCTGATGGAGAGACAAGGTGCACATGCCCTCTGTTTTGGGAAGATTAGCATCTTCCAGAGTCACGTTGCATCTGGATTGGTCTTTTCTGCCTAGTTTTATGGATTTGTTTCATCTGCTTTGAAACATTTTATACTTTTTCCTCCATAATATTATGGCCATGATCTTCTCTATTAGCTCCTAGTAATACAGTCAATGATGATGACAAAACAGGCATAGAGGAGATCCAAAGTTCTTCACAGCTGAAGAGTCTACAACCTCCATCAGAGTTTGTGTGTTAAGACAAGAGGCAGCTCAACTTGATAGATGGAGTTTAATGAGTGAGATCAAGGCTCGCACTCTGCTCTGGTGTCATCCCTGAGGTCGAGGAGAATTTGTGGAAGGCGCCAGAGGAGCTGGAAGCAGCTTGCTCCAAGGCAGAGTGAGAATTCTCCTCCTCCATTTGCTTTATCTGTAGGTGGTGTCACTTGTGAAGGAGTGGATTTTAGCAGCCCTTGGAAGGATTGCTGTTGTAACTTCTTATGGCTGTCTAATTCAGGGACTGACACAGGGTAGATCTGACTCTTTCCAATAAAGGAAGCAGTAGCTGACAGCTGTTGTGACAAACAATCATGAATTTTGCAATATTTTTTTTGAGATTCTTAGCAATAATGAAAGTCTTCCTACGCTTAGCTATAGTTTATCATGTGGAAAAATACATAGTTTATTAATTTTAATTTTCCACTTACTAATTACTCCTGAAGGCTGCAAATTTCATCTTATTTAGTGGCACACATCTGGAGTGTATAATAGATAGCAAGATAAGTTCACTGGGGTTACATTGTAAAAAATCCTCAGGAACGAATGGTGGTTATTATCAGTGACCTGAATTCTATTACGATTTCAAAAATAAAAGTGTAATCTAACAAAACAATTATGCACTAATAAATGCCAGTGCATCCACATTAGTTCCTTTCTTCACCAAGCACATTTACTGTCCTTGAGTGCTGTTTGTGACATCTCCGTAATGGAAAAGGTTTGCAGTGAGGTCAGCGAAATTCGTCCATCAAATTCAAGTCTTATTAACACAACATTCTGAAACATCCAGGTTTTATTATTGGTTGTCAGAACTATTTTTCTCTGACTTCAGATAAAGTAGTTTGTTGAATGAGATGGTCTAAATCAGTTTTGAGAATATCTCTCCGCTTTACGGTTCTGTAATACTTTTTTAAAAATTTATTTCACGTTGCACAGAAGATATCTTTCTTTTGAAATATAAAGATAATTCAAAAATCAGAATATTCTAAGGAACAGTCAATCTTCCACTCACCCTACAATTCATTTTTTTCCTCAAGTGTTGTCAAATATGTCAACCTCTCATGTGAGGAATGTAATCCCGGATTTGGAATATCCTGGTGGTTGGACTTATGTAGAGCACCAGTGGAAGTCCTGCTGCTGCTCTGAACCTTTCCTTTAAGATGGTGGGAGATGATGCTGATATCAAATAAGCAGGAGCTTTTGGAAGAGTAAATGCTTTATTTTTACCCAAATTTATGCAATCAGAGCCATGAAAGTGGCTCCATAATGAAAGCGACTGTGACAATTATAGCAGTGCAGATATCCTCCTCTTCATTGAATTATTGTGTGCGTGAGAAGTTTCAAATCAATAAGGAAAAATATAATTCTAACACCTGCATATGCATTTTAAGGAGAAATCCACAGATTGGGAGGATTTTCCAAATGACAAAGTTAGAGTAAAAATCGCATAGGAACAAACATGTAGGGAAAATTCAGAAAATGTTTTGACTTTATTTAGATCAATCCAAAGAGCATCCATCAGTAGCTGCTAGTAGAAGCTGAGCATTATATTTTCTTGTCAATTCTGTAGAGGAAGGAAACTGTAAGCTGATATTGTACATTACAACAGATCTGTAAGGCTTTTAATTTATGATGATATGTGTATTGGTCTAAGAAATTTCAAATAGCTATCTTTCCTAAGTAAACCCCAGCTTTGATCTTTATAGATTCAAAAAAGTCAGGCTTTTTTGAGGTGGTCTTTCCTGTTCCAAGTCAATTCAAAAGGTGTCTTTTTTTTATTAGAAGTAGCAAATCCTGTGCTTTGAAACTCTAGATGTATACTGAGCAACAGAGATAGCTGTGTATTAATGTTTGCAGTCTTTATTAGTTGAACCTTGATGGAATTTTGGAGTATCAAAATAAAAATGGAGAATTAATATGCATAGAAGTTGTAAATTTAATTAGCCAGTACTATCAGTTAGGCACGCTCAGTAGAACTCTGGTATGAATTGCAATTTAGTAGCTGCCGAAGAGTTGGACAAAATGCAAGATGAATATTAAATTAAAAAAGCAAGTTGATCAAATACTCATTTTTTTCATCCAGTAATCTACTAGAATCAGTACAGAATTAAATATGTATTCACTGGAACAGTCAGAGTGGTAATGACCAGTTTTGAACAAGTAGGGTGTGATCCTGTAGTTCTCCCTAGTTGCTACTAAGCGTAAACCAATTTCTGGGGTTTGATCGAAGGGCAGAGAATTTTTGGCTATTACATCGTGGTACTGGGCAGTCTATTTCTCATTTATAAAGCAGTCTTTTTACAAGTACTAGGATCAACTCACAGAGTTATTTATCAATTAATCTAAGAAATTAGAGATGAAATATTTATCTTATCTCTTCTAGTCATCCCTGTTTTAGTTCCGAATTGCTCCCTGTAGTATGATTTGGATGAGTCTTCCCCCGTTTCCCTTTGAAAGTAAACTAACCATTAATGGTATATTAAAAAAAACCCTCACTTTTCTTTTAGATCGTAAAGTCTGGGCAGAAAGTTTGGCAGTTGGAAAAGTGAACTTGCTGGAGAGGTTTCACTCTAAAGTCTGATTTCTTCTGCCTGTTGCTTAAGGAAATTGTCTTTAGCAAAGTGTGTGGGTTTTTGTTTTTGTTTTATTTGTTTTTGTTTTTTAATATAAGAGAAAACCTTCCTAAAGGTGTGATTAGACAGTTCTCTTCCAGTACAATGAAATGAAATGGAAATGTAGTACATTTGCCTGTTTGTCCCAACTTTAGATAATCTCATTACTTAGAAGTAATGAGTACTCTTTTCTTCGTTGTTGTGATCTCTTTTTATGTCACAATTTTTTTTTTTGTATGAATGGGAAGAAAGAAGAAAAGAGGGAAAATATTCACCATGTCTCATTTCCTAATAGGTTTTCTTCTGGTTGTGTTTCTTCTTGTTTTACTCACATTCATCTTTAGTCCTGACCATTTGGTGCTTTGGCCAAAGCTCTCTGTTTCTCGGGTCCAAACACCAAAGCAGAAAGGAACTTTTAATGTAACATTTCAAAAATTCTAAGTAAGAAGAGGCTAAGATTTTTTTTTTTTCCCCTCATGGGATGCAAGCTGCTAATTAAGCTAATATCAGACAGCTAGGCAAGCGGAAGGGCAATTTAAAAATGTAGCTCTATTCAATGTAGTACTGTCAAGCATGATCCAAAAGCGATCTGAAAGTCATTTTCTTTATCACTAAGCCACTAGAATATTTATGTCATTAACATCACCTTTGTTAATTAACATTTTAATACTTCAATTTCTGGTAGATCCAATATGCATCACCAGATAGTACGAAGTTAAAAAGAGGGTTTCTTCTGAAATCCAAGTCTGTAAAAGTGGAATCTGATTACGTTAAATCTGCCCCCTACTTGCATTCAATGCAGTCAAGAAAAAATGCCTGCTGCTTTTTTTAATAGAGGCACATTGCTACTATTTTTTTCAGTGTGAGGCTGTAAAAGAAATTGAGCTATTCATGCATCATGAAGAAAATGGATAAATTACAGTTATAGGGAATTCTGCCCTCAGTTCCTGGCAAAAAAATAATAATTTTTATAATAAGGTTATATTTATGTTGAGTAGCCACAGGGTAGCACACTTTTTAAAATATTCACTCTACAGAATTAATTTGTGGAAGTGTTCTTTGGTGTCCAAGTACAGACTAAGATTTAGAGAAATGTAGATAATGAGTTATAATATTATTTTGTAGGAGAATATATTTTGTGCTGGTGAGGTTCCTACACTAACCACCGCAGTATCTGAGAGCTTAACACAAGGACCTTTAACTACGTGACCAGTGTATCTCATATTTCAATAATTATTGAATCTCAAACCAAAACACCATCTCATAACAAAAGACAGTTGTCTTATTAGAAGATATTTTTTCTAGTCACACTAGCAGGGAAAATAATTTACTACAAGGGAAAATATAAACAAAATATTTTATACTAAAAAGAGTTCTGACGTGATGCAGTAGTGTTTTAAATAATATTTCTATGGGATTTCTTAAGCTCAAATACCAATTGAACACAGGGCTGTACAATAAAGCTATCAAAATAAATTATCAAATGATAATTTGCATCACTCTGCAAATCCGTAAGTCTGATTCCTATGGACACGTCGGCAGCCCATCCTGATCCCTCTCTCGAGGACTGCTGGTAGAGCTAATGTGTGGGTGTGATGTTAACAACTCTGCAGTAGACAACATTTTGATTTACTGCTCTTAAATCCTACAAACTATTTTTAAAATCCTTCAAATTGTAGAAAGATAATTAAATAATCTGGGAATATATTTCCTAGTTTTATTCTCCACTAATTTTCTATAATGTTTCAAAATTAGACTTGCAAGAAATTGTCTTCCCTCTTCCTTAGATCAATATGTACATTTCTAAAAACTTAGAAGTAATAGATGTGGTCAATGTAGGGGCTCCTGCTGCCTCTTGGGTCAGGCAGGTGGTTTTTTTTGTTCCAAGATTTGATGTATCAAGTGTGGAATAGGAATCTTCATATTTGAAGAAATCTTACTCTGCATAAAAGATACCTAATCAAAACTAAGCAAGTTGTTAGAAAACCAGAGCATGAGCCCAGGCTAGAGCCAGATGCATAAACGAGGAAACAATGAAATGGGCAGAAAAACATAAAGTTAGGGTAAGAACTTTAGAACAGCATCGAGGCAGCGAAAGACTTGGCATTCAGCACGCCTGAAATACACAGGGAAAAAACAATAACAGCTTGCAACGAGGAGCATAACAGTTCTCATCAAGATGAGTGACAATCATCACTAAGACACAGAAAAGAGCCACTCTGCAGGAATTGTGGGGTTTGGTTTAATTTGCATTATGCAACTTCTGGAGCTTTGCAGGTGGGCTCGGCACCAGCTCCTGTCTCTGCCAATTTGCTGCTCTCTCAAGGTTTGCCTTTTTGCGCGGCTCCCAGAGGAACAAGCTGTCATACAGAGCATTTCTACTCTCCCAAACCTGAAAATCCTAAGAATGGAGACTCCTCTGAGGATTCTTGATGTTCTTTATGATATGCTCATGTCATCAAGAGGCACTCGGGCAAGTATCAGTCCACCGTAGTACACAGCCGTTACATGGTTACATAAAATGCGTCCTTTGCCAGCTAGATTTTTTTCTGACTATTGAAGTTGTCCTTTCTATCCCCTAAATCTCTTCCTCCCAGTCCTAATCCACCTCTACCTCAGCCTCTTATTTCCATGCATTTTCTGTAGGCTTGTCCGGCTTCTCATTTTTTGAGTTCTAACAATATTCCAGCTGATGCCTGTGGCTTGGTGGTGGATGTCGTTTCTCCATTCCAGCCATGACGGGTAGGGTGTTCTGACAGAGAACAAAAACCGTATTGTAATCTTCACCTTAACCTTGTAATGTAATACTGAAATTACAGCTGTTTTGGAAAGTACATGAGCTGTCTGCCTTGCCTCGTGAGACAGTTTACAATGCAGAACCTTCAAAATCTCTGGTGTTACAGTAAAAGCTCAGGAGCCTGCAAGCTTCCTGACAGAGGGAAGCTGCTGGCTGTGAAATCACACTTTTTAGAGTTCTGATTTAAAAACCCAATTGTACAGAGTTGTAGGAAAGCAGATTTATACCAATAATAAATTTGCACGGTAAGTGGCTGAAGAGTCCCTGAAACAGTAGTTTTCACACTAGAACTCAAATTGTGTACTAGGTCTTCCCACAGAACATTCTCTTTCTTTTTTTCATTTCTAGTCCTCTGCGACTGCTAGGAGTGATTTTAGTTTTAAGAGGACAGGTTTTGAATACATGGCTACGGGCAGGTACACAGAGGTGAAACAGCTCTGTCGGGGTAAGATGCTCTCGCTCTCTACCAGCTGGCTTTGCTCACATTGACTCCACAGTGAGCAATACTCAGTAAAATAACCAGTAAAATAATGATAGCCATCTCGTATCTTCTCTGCTAGCTATCTGTGGTGTGAATGTGCCTCCACAGTCCAGAGAATTTGGAGTTCTCCTTCTGCAGAGTCTTACATGTTTAAATAGAGGGCAGTTGGTCAATATTGGTCCTAAGTTGACTTGAATAAGTGAGCTGGACTAATATATTCAATTTACTTACAAGTTTTCTCTGATTTAGAAGTTTACCAGATGCAGACATATTATCCATCTTAAAAAAGTATATTCAAACCTTGATATCAGAACTTACATTATTTCTGCAAATACTGTTGGTCTTCACATTGGTTTTCTCTATATTTTTTTTTTCATATTTTCTTTGCTACTCACACAAAATCGTTCATGTATAGATTGCAGCATAATTCTGGTCTAAGAGGAGAAAAATTCTTAAAAAGTTAGTAGATATGATTATGTGAAGACAGTTTCTTAGAGTGTTCTTAAATATTTTTACTAGAGATTGTATCTAATTTTTAAAAATAAATTTTAATCTTGCAACCTGGTAGTATATTTATTTATTTATTTATTTCCCTGTAGTTAAGGAGTAAGTTGTTGCAAATAGTTTAGAGTTGGCAATACTGAAGCATAGCATGGAAGAGGTGGGGAGTTTTGGCTTTTTTGTTTAAGGATGAAATATGAAACATGGTAGTTCTGCTATTGAAGTGTTGGATGTAAGTAACAGGTGTCTGCACCCTACCCATGGCCAGGTACCATAACCCCCTTTTAAAACATTTTATCACCAATGACTCAGGGATTCAATCTAATCATAAAATTGTAATATAAAACTTTGCTTTTATCACAAAGAAATATTTCACAGGTAGAGACTGTGTAATTAAGTATAAATATCCATAAAGTGCCATCCAGCACTGAGTAGATGACATAGTGACTGTCGCTGGACGGCAGGACGCTGTCCCTTAGCCTGGTATTTCGATGATCTGAGGGTGCTGTTCATGTGGCTGTCCTGGAGACGTAAGAGTACATTTTAGAAGTATCACCATTTCCATAGAAGCAAAGAGTTTGAAACAGAGAGAAGTAGGTTGGAGCGGAAAAAAACATACATAGAGATGATTGTGCACAAAAATTTATCATGAGAAAGCAGAAGGTGTTAAAGGAAAGGGCGTGCACACGGACAGCAGAACATAACTCATGATACTGAAAAGAACAGTAGAGCGTAAAAACACTTGCTTCCACGTTTTCTGTTCAGAATCCATCATTCAGGAAGCCTCTAGGCCTTTCCAGCTCTTTGGGTGCTTTCTGGCTAAGATCTACCCAATTCTGATATCATTCGTTCTTGTTTGTTTTCTCTACTTGCTTTTCTTCTTATAGACACTCAGTAGTGTTTTCTACTCAGTCTCTCATTCTGTTGTAATATCTCTTTTTGTTATTTCTTGGTCTTACTTAAATGGATCCTGTTCATGTAACATTTTTGTGGAATTCTTTCCCACATCAATTCTTCTTTGGTTTAGTTCTATGCAAAATGAAAAGTAGATTAGTTCTGTAATTATTACAGCTCTTAATTGTTTGATGTGTTTTTTGGTACTGTTTGCTTGGGATGCACAAAGCACTAAGTTGTAGATTTTTCAATTCCAGCATATTCAGTTAAAAAAAAAAAGACTTATGAAAAAGCATAATAGAAATTCTTTAGAAACTCAGAAGATATGGTAGCCTAAAAGACTCGACAATAAAAAACTCATAGAAAGTCAAAATAACAAGAAGACCCAGAAGTTATTTTAGTAACTACAAAGCACGGAAGGTTAAAATGTTAAAAGAAAAATAAAATTATTTACTGGTAGATAAAATTATGAAAGAAAGACTTACTGAATTACAAAGCTGGAGAGAGAGGAGATAGAAACTGCCCACAGGGTTGGTTGTTTTTTTCTTTTATTAAATTGGAGGTGAGAAAGAAAAAAAGTAGTTCTTTAACTAATTAGAATTAGAAAGTCTTCTGGGATTTTTTTTTTTTTTTCTTTTATTTTTGGGGGACCAGTCTAAGAAATAACTAGCTCTGCTGGTCCCTCTGATGTTCAGAAAGGGCATCAGGATGGAGAGGACACAACAGGGCAGATGAAGTTGTGCGGTTGAAGAGAAGTAGGGTGTCAAAAGACAAGGCAGAAGCTGTTCAGAGCTAGGAGAAAAGTGTCGCAGAGGGAAGTGAGTGGGAGATGTATTGGCAGGAGAGAAAGACTCTGAGATTTGAGACAGAACTTTCCTTGGTGACATTGAAAACAGTCTGTTAGGCATTTGGAAGTAATTTGCTGTATTGATTCTGTGCTCAGTGTGGAAATGATTATTGTGTTTGTGCACCAGCTACTAAACATGCTAAGCTGTTTTATCAGCATCTTTTAGTTTTAATATTCTGAACGATAGCCTTTTGCCACTGTAGTCCCATGCAGAGAAAGGAATTCTAATCTCCCCTTGTACCTGATTTGATTTTATTAACACATTTCCTGTCTGACTGACAGGCTCCATTCACTGAATTATGAAATCCAGATTAACCCCAGGCTCTGTGTCGTTCTTTGTCAGGGTCAAGGGAAACTAACCCACATTATGCCCTTGGCTTTTTTTTTGGTTGTTTGGGTTTTTTTTTTTCCTTTGCAGCTGTTATTATTTAAAATAAGGATTGAACTGTATCTCTCATCTGTTCTGAAATACTTTGATGGTTCATTACAAACAGCTTTAAACAGATCAAAATACACATTTATTAATACTCGCTGTAGAATTAGGAATACGGGACGGTTTGAGAAGAGCTCATGGATATCCACACAGGTTGCTTTCCCGCAGAAGAGGTATTGAGCTCTCCCTCTTCTGCCCGATGAAACCAATATGGCTGTAAGGAGCTTCTGCAGCATTAGTCAGCTCATTTTGCAGCCTTTTCTATTCATGAGGGAGGAAAAAGAAAGCATCATCCAACTTCTAAATTCTCTAAATGAGGTCTACCTCCCTTTCTTTGAAAGAAAATAGAAGGCTTGTTGCCTGGTAGAGCTCAGCTGGGGCCTGTACCTGCAAGTGATTAGGAGAACACGCTTTCTGCCCATCTTTTCTCAGTCAGGGAGCACTTCTCTCCTTTGGAGAAAAAGATGGGACAAAGCTATTGTTGCTGACCAGCATTTTTCAATCAGGTCATCTTCTCTCTTTTTAAAAATCTAAAGAATATTGCAGCTGCTGCCAGTTGTTCTTCTTGAAGGTCTTTTTGAATGTCATTTCATTAAAGAAGAAAAAAAAATGATTTTATCTAAGGATATAGTCATTCTTGTAAGAGATGGGAGATCATGAAAATACATTAGCTTTTTCTTTTTCAGCTGTAATTGTCACCTTAGCAGGTCTCTTAACTTGGGATTTCTGATGCTCTACTGTTATTTTTTTTTCCAGTTTTCAGTAGCTTTTCCACAGATTTTTATCAATACCCAACTTTTGTATTCGCTGTCTCCATCTTTGAAGAATGAAATTAAATAATTTCATCTGAACTTAAATCATTTAAATACAGAATTAAATGGTAAATGTAGCTAATAAATACTTGCTTATCAATGTGCACAGCACGTGTCCATGTAATTGTAGAAAATACAACCAAAGGTGAAGTGATTGCCGAAAGTCTGGGAGATATTGGTATCTTAAATATGGATTTAATACATTTCTGGATTTTTTTTTCAGGTTTTAATAATGTTTTGGGTATTAATATCCATTTTTTTATAGTCCATGTGGTCCAATAGTTCATTATATTAGTGCATTGACCTGCCTGACACAGCAATACTTGGACTGTTTTGACTCCTGTTTTACTCTTTCAATTATAACAGGAATATTGAGTTCAGTACAGCCTTCTGCCTCCTTTGGTTAATTTACTTTGCGCATGCTCTTCATGAGTTAAGTCAGCCATTTGCTGTTCCTGGGAGTCCTGCTTTCCGACACTGAGCACCAACGTGTTAGTGTCACTAGGAAGAAATTTTTTATGTGAGCTGTTTTATACAGAAAGTTGATAGTGAGTTCCTTGAATTTTTCAGAAACGTTTTCAAGAGTGACTATAAATTTTTCATATGCAGAAGATAAAATACACAGCAGCCAGCCATCCTGTAACAAATGGTACCATCTGAAAATGTGAAGTTATGATTGTCGTATTTTAAAGTGCATGATTTTATGCTGAGGTGGAAGCTGCACAAACGGTGGGGATGGGGATGCATGTGCGTGCCGTATCTCAGGTAGCTCACGAGAAGCAGCGACACTTTGCTCACAAAGCTCCTTGAAGTCATCCTCCTGTTACACTGCGATGGCTGTGGGAAGTTGTAATGTACTGCAGCTGCCTGGGTGGAGCGCAGGAGCCTTCCTTTCTTTTAATAGCAGCAGTCTCCTGAGCTCGAGATATATTCTGCTAAGGAAAAGGACAGGGCATTTGCATACCCTCCATCTTCTAAACAATCTTTCTTCTTCTGACCTTACCAATGTGCCTCATACTACATAGACTTTGTAACCTTCCCGCTCTGCCTTCTTGATGTTTGACAATGCGGATCCGAGTTCATCAGGCTGCCTGAATTGTGGAGCAGTGGCAGCAAAAGAGCAACTCGACGCAGCGGTATCAGCCTCATTAGCAGCAATAATGGGCTCTTAGCGCGGTCTTGATTCTCCGATGATTTTAATGGCACAGCATTCTCTGTCATTTTTTTTTGTATGGAGAAAGCATGAAGTCAGAGAACTTTTGTAGCCAATAAAATATGGAGGGTTGCAGATACACATTTCTTATTCTCAAGGTGTAGTTCTCTTTGTTCTGAAGAGCAGACCATTGTCAATAAAAAAGTGTTTGATGGGAGATTTTCATTAGGAAACTGAATTTGAAATATTCAGGTCAGGAAGAGCACACTGTGATAGTCAGTGTTTGGTTTGAACTTCTGAACGTTGGAAGGGGTTGTGGAGGTACTGCTTGAAAGAAAGTAGATCTCTGATCTTAGATGGTCTTTCAATTTATTAAAACCCTGAATGAACTAATAAAGGCACTTCAGAGAGCATTATAAAAATGTAAAAAGTCAGTAAAAATAACACTGGTTCCTTGAAAGTTCTCCATATGAATTTTTGGAAATAGTTTTGGATGTAGTTGTATTTTTCTGATAGTTAAGCCTGGTAGGCAGCTGGGGCCTATAGAACAATTGTATTTCTTACTGGTTGACACGTTGCTGGATTTTGCTGGTATAATTTTAATTGGGATTCTTGTTAGTAGCCCCTACATCAGAGTATAATCCCAGTTTTGTTCTATTTGTATTGAAATAAAGATCTGGTTTTGCCTTTGAGAGCTGAAGTCTGAATTTTGGCACAGCTCTGCTTGATACTGAGCCTCTTCCTCACAAGGAAATGGACTTGACTTTCCTTTTTATCCTTACTCCAAGGAGACAATATTACTGTAATGATTAGCAATTTGATTACATACATCAGAGTGAGTCCTAGAGGCCAACCAAGGTCTCTTCCCTTACCAACTGAGTGGGCCAGAATAGCACAGTCACAAATGGTAGCAGGGATGTAGTTCTTCACCATCCCGGTTTTCACACCCCTGTAGCTATCACGCAACTTGCTACGCTTATTAGAGACAAGAAGAGCTCTACCAAGAGAGAAGAACTGTAGGAATATGTGCACCTTCAGTAAAAATGGTGGGAGCCCTACCCTTTACCTGTCCTTCAGTAAACTGGTATAGGGGAAGCGGTAGCCTGCTCCTGTATTTATTTTGGGACAGAGAGTAACTGACAACATCACATCCCCAGGTATATAAAGCACACAAACTGTTGCAATCTAACCCCAGAGTGAACAGACATTATTTTAATACCATAGCATATCAGCAGAGGATAAAGATATATTAATTTACTCAGTCAGTGGGATGTTTCTCCCTTCATCACTGAGGTGCTTTGGTCCCCTCAGAACAATCTATATATTTCTTTTTTATACCAACCGTGCCAAAAGCTAAAAACTTGATTATGTCTAATTTTAATCAACTTTAACATCAGAATCAAGAGGATACTACTTCAATCTTAGGTTGTGCTTTTCTTTTTTTTTTTTTTGCAAAAAGTAGCCATTATTAACTTCACTAAACTTAAATCAGTGCAGAACAAAAAACTTGCTAGATTTGACATTTTTAATAAATGTTCCCATTAGCTCAAAAAAAAAGAGAACTTTGTACTGGAGGGAACTTCTAGGGGAATCACATTTGTATTTTACTAAGACAGCAAGTTGTGTTTGACAGAAAGCTAGAATTTCTGGTTTTTTCAATATTTTCTTCAAACTTCTTTTTAAAATGTATATTTTCTTCAGTTGTTCTGAAGGCTATTAAAATATTGTATTTCCCTCTCCACAAAAGGAGTAGGGGTCAGAAAATGCTGATACTACTTAATTTACACAACTCCTTTCTTATTAATTTAACAATTCAGCATTGTTTTATTCCCCATAGAATCATAGAATGGTTAGGGTTGGAAGGGACCTTCAAAGGTCATCTAGTCCAACCCCCCTGCAAGGAGCAGGGACATCCCCCACTAGATCAGGTTGCTCAGAGCCTCATCCAGCCTGGCCTTGAATGTTTCCAGGGATGGGGCATCCACCACCTCTCTGGGCAACCTGTTCCAGTGATCTACAACTCTCATCGTGAAAAATTTTTTCCTAATATCCAATCTAAATCTACCCCCCTCTATTTTAAAACCATTACCCCTAGTCCTGTCACAACAGGCCCTACTGAACAGCCTCTCCCCATCTTTCTTGTAGGCCCCCTTGAGGTACTGGAAGACCGCTATCAGGTCTCCCCGGAGCCTCCTCTTCTCCAGGCTGAACAGCGCCAACTCTCTCAGCCTTTCTTCATAGGAGAGGTGATCCATCCCTCTTATCATCTTTGTGCCCTGCCATGTTTTATAGTAATGGTTGAGTCTGTGAAATGAGTCCCTCTCATTACAGTAAAACCGTGGAAATATTTCTTATACCGATAGCTAACACCTTGCAGCTCATCTGCATCCTCTGGTTGAATCACCTACTGCAGTGACAAGCGGAGCAAATGGAAGTGAAACAAAATATAAAATAACAGAAGATGTTCACTACTGTTGACAATATGGCCCAAAACGAGCATCACTGCTAGGTCCCACGACAATCTTTATGTCCCCTGAGTAATGATGATCCTTTTCTACGCAAATATTCCACAGGATTTTACTTTTTTACCAATAGCCAGATACGACACCCCAAAATCTGGACCAGGTCTGGAGCCTCAGCTGTGCTAAGAGAGGTCCAAGTCAGTGCAGCCACATATGGTCTCTGCTCTGAAAAGCCTGTTTGCAGGAGATCCTGCAATAAAGTCTTGTGGTGGGGTTGAGATTTTTGAAATGTGTCTGAGGTGCCTTCGGATTACCTCACTAATATACTGATACCTAGGTGCCTGGGCCAGAAGAAGGTCTCAGGAGTTGAGGCCTGGACAGCCACCTTTTGCTGGGCAGGTTTTGATGCTGTCGTGAGCTGCCGTGCTCTGCAGAGCTGTACGAGCCGGGTTAGAGAGAAGTATTGCTGTGCCAAAATAACCAGCCCGGGCTGAGCACAGTCAGCCTCCAGGGAATTTTCAAAAGGATTTGTTCTCCTCTGCTTTCACGGTCTCCTCTGTTTCAGTTGGTGCATGAATGGTTTGGGGGAAGGCAGGCGGCTGGTGAGAAATCATTTCTACGCTGATCATCCAAAGATGTATGTGCATACGGATACGTGTACATGGTTCTACATATTTTTGACTTGTAAAAATGTACATGCAGATGAAAGCCTATGCATGATTAGATGTGCTAACATGTGTTTATTACCTGCTTCGTATGAAGCTATGTGGGAAATGGTTCTATTTTTGCTTCTTTTATTAAATTATATTTTTGGTTGGAATATTTGCTTTCTTTGCCTTGGGTTTTTTTTTTTTTTTTTTTTTTTTTCTGATGGAATACCAGTGTGGTGTACAACACAGGTCTCTTGCTCTTTGATTTCCAGATTCCCTTTTTTGGATCAAAAGCACTGTTTTGTATATATATTTCACATTCCCATAATAATGAGGTTTTTCAAGCAGTCCCCATGCATAACTGCATATACTTAAACATATCCTCCAAATCAAAAAACTTCTTGTAAAACAGGAAAAGGGATGTTAAATAGGAAAAGGAATACATGAAATAAATGTGCAAATTGTAGTAACACTGTAAATGTGGCTTATATACTCGTGTGGCTCTTGCTGCAACTTGTGACATCTTTCACAGAAGTGTCACCTTTAGGAGGCTATTTTTGGCAATGATGTTTCAGCATGGGATTTTACGGGTAACAGTGAGTATTGGATATGTTCTCAAGAGATCACCTTCACATTCCCTCAAATATTTCTAGGTGTATTTAAAAAGTGAGTAGTATATATTGCTGAATAGCTATGCACGCTTGTTTTATTCTTTCTCATAAAACCAAATTCAGTAAACTTTGCCAATATTATGGTGTATTTTTCGAGAGGATTCAAAGCCATTACTTTCTTTGGATAAACAGCAGTTAGTACAAACCTTAAATATACATGTAGGAAAATATTCAGGCTTTATAACATTTGTCGCTTGCAGAACAGCTAAAGCAATGGAGATGCACAGCCTGTGCTAGAAAAAGTGTAAATGTAAACCTTTATGCGCAGAGAGTTTGGAATTAGCCACCTTTCACTTTCTTTAGCCGCAAATAGGCAGAAGAGGAGATATTTCTGAAACTTAACTGCCTCTTAGTTTTCCTTCTTTCTTCAAAGAATATGAAACTGCTACATGTTTTAGGAAGCTGCAGGTTCCTAAGAGCTTGCTGTGCACGAGCTGTTCAACCGAGCTCGGCAAACGCCGCTAAGCAGAGGCTTTGACATTTTTATGGCTCGCAGGGAAGTCAGTCATTACAGAGAGGCTGCTAAATTATGGAAGCAATTTTTATCTTCCAGTTCTTTGCTACTATTGCTTCCTATAAACTTTGAGGACATTTGAGGAAAAAGTATGGGTGTACTTGGTTGGCTGTGTGGTTCCCTGAGTTACTTACAGCCGCTCATTCCTAGGCTTTTTGGCCATGCCAGCGGGTAGGCTGATATCCAGCTTGTTTTACAGCCAGTTCTAGGAGGCTGCAGAGAAAAGAAACCTTTTTTTTTGCCTTTCCTCATGCCAAATCCCTTCTGAGAATTCCTTACAGAGTTCTGCTTCTGTCATTGCAGTGCTCTCTGTGCACAGCCTCCAGTCACGGAGCAGATGAAAAAAGGCAGAGAGACAGAAAGAATTTTTAAAAAGAGGAGGCAAATACTGTGACTTTCTGCTTTGCTGCTTCCTTACTATGTTCCCTGTCAGAATTTGACTTGGTAAATAATTCTTTAAATCTATATTTAGAATGGGAAGTATTTCAGCAAGAAATAAGACTCAGCACAACCAAATCTGTTTAAATGCAGCATAATTGAAATGTCAGCACAGCCATGAAATGCCTCAAGGTGTTTCTTCAGTGAAGGCTGGATATGACACAAAATAGATGTCTGAATACTGTGGTACAGAAGAAAACCTCAAATCTAAGCTTGGACTCACCTTACTGAATGTTTGAAAATGCTTGGCTGAAGCCTGACTGCTGCTATGGTCCCTGCTCTTCCCTTCTTTCAGAGAATCTAACGGTTCAGAGAAGGTTTTGATCTTGGAGGAGAGAGGAGTTCAGCATCTCTCCATGCTCACAAGCAGGGAGCCTTTCCTGCAGGGACACCCAGCATGAGCTTGGAGCTCCTACCCGGCTTGGCAGTAGAGATCTTATACCTCCCCCGTGAGTGCTAGTGGGCACGCTTCACTCGGGAAATGTGTTGGGAATCTTGTTTTTCTCAAAGTGGCGGTTGATTCTTCATTCAGCTGCCGGTGGAGTGGCTTGAAAGAAGACAGCACCATTTTACACAATCTGCTCTCCTCTCCTTTGCCGAAGGGCCAGTAGTCCCCTAAGAATAGAGAGTAGAAAGTACCATTAAAGTGTCTTTTCATATCTCATAATTTTTTAAAAATTAAATGGTTACTGTGCATTACTCTTCTTATGAAAATCTTCTACTTGGTGACCCATAGATTTCAGGCTGCCTGTGCAACACATCTTTTTTTAGCAGTTGATAGGCAGAGAAGACTAATCCATCCGACTCTCGCTTTGTGAGGCAATACAGTCTTTTTAAAAGAGGTCAAGATCTTTATAAGCAAACTGTGATTTCAGAAGGAAAATGAACTTGACAACTGTTTTAACAACCTGAATGTTTATGTATGTCTCTGGTTAATGCCTAAAGTCAATATTTGTTAAGCTTGATTGATAAAAATATGTGCCTTTCATCAAGGTCAACTTAATTTGTGGAAATTTGTTTTTGCTTACCATGCTGCTTTTGCTCAGAATCTCTGTCAGACTTTGCTAAAACTATGCAGGCATTTTCTCATTTAAATTATTATTATCTTCACTGTGAACTTCCCTGTGAACGCTACCTCATTTGAATGTGTCTTTCTTAAAAGATGCTTCAAATTGAATTCCAATTCAGTCAGGTGGTGAATTGCCTGACTTGACCTAATTCATTAATTTTAATGGTATTTGAAGTCTTTATTTTATTCAGGGCTCCTCTGATAGACCTATCGTATGGACATCTTTATAATAATGTCCGTTCATCAGCTGCTTAAAGGACATAACTTCAAACTGGTTGTGACTGCTAGGATGCACGCTGTCTACTTGTTTGGGTCGTGTTCGAGCTTAGGTTTTCAATGCGCGTTGCAAGTTACGTCAGAGAAATGTAAGGCTGACTTTGCATGAGACAGTAAGGCTTGGAAAGGAGTTCTGAGACTGTGTGTTAAATATGCATGGATGAATGTATGTATATTCAAATGTTCATATAATTAAACTGTGTTTAAACTGCTGTTTTCACACAAGTACAACCACACCATATGTTGTGGCATAGTTCTTAAGTTACACTGTGTAGTATAGTATAGGACTAAGTAAATGGCATAATTTTGCAACTGGGGTCATTAGAGCACAGCTTTATGGTATACAGAGATGGAGGGTTTTTTTCCTGATATTTTAAGTAATATTACAAATATAGAAGCCATGCTATGCAATGATGAAGTTAATTCTGGAAAGAGAGAAACAACCAAACAACTGTCTGTTGCTATCTTTTTAACGCAGATTCATCTTGTGATCTACTGTATTCTCTTAAAATATATGTCTATGATCAGTTTGTTCCTATCACGTTTCTGAAAATGATACATGTGTGAATTATAGCATACAACTTATTTGTGATGGTATAAAACTAACTGTGGGGAAAAAACAGGAGGGAAGAATGAGCATGAGCTTGGAGCTCCTACCCCACTTGGCAGTAGAGATCTTATACCTCCCCCGTGAGTGCTAGTTTTCCCAAGTCGAGTCTGTTTTGCCCGTAACGGTAACTTCGGTGATCTCTCCCTATCCTTATCTCAAACCTTGAGGTTTTTGTTATATTATCTCTCTTGCATTCTCTCTGAGAGTGAGGAAACTGAGCAACAGACTGCGTAACTTGGTTTTAAACTACAGCATTTAGCAGACCTTATTTTTTTGTTTGCAAATTAATCACTTAAATTGAGATTTAGATGCACAAATTAAATGTTTTCCCGAGATACGGTGAACAGCTGTAGCTCCCATTGAGTCAATTCCTTCTAGCAGCTGGAGTTAAAAAATGATCAGTGCTTCTGAAATTCAACTACTTAATTTAGAAACTGGATCAAATGAAGGATTTAGTTAGAAAATATTTTTTTTTTTTTTTTTTTTTTAAATTCAAACCCCTCAGGCCTGTAAGTTTTGGGTTGTATCTTGTTTGGCAACTAACAGATTGTTGCTGAAAACAAGTAATAGCTGATTCAGTATTAGAAGTAGAATTTATAAGTTTTTAAACTCCATCTCCAGTGCTGGGCTGAAAACAAGGCCTGTCTATTGAAAGACATGCAGAAAGAGAAGTCCAGGTAATGTTCTCAAAGATAATATAGAAATATAATCTATAATATGCAACATCTATATAATAATATATTTGTCATAATATTGTATTATCAAGTTGTATAATGTAAATATATACATATAATCAAGCCATAATAAATCAGTTACAGGTATGTCTTCAGCAGCTGCCATGGGTAGATGAAGGAAAATTTGACCCTCAGCTAAATGAAGCTGTGAGCAAAGGAATCCAGGAGATGCAAAGGTCCAGCAGGAATTGTGAGTTCAAAGAGCAGAGCTGAAGATCAAACTGCTTAAGAGTCAGTCTTCTACTCAGAAGCAGTATTACAGAGTTACATACCCTGGGCATAATAAAAATCACGTTATCAAAGACATTTGTCTGCATTTTGGGCTGCTTTGCTGAGAAAGACAGACAGTGCAGAAATGCTGCTTTGCTCTTGACATAGACCATCCCCTTCAGTTACTTGGCAGCAATGATGGACCTGTCAACTCTGGTACATCCTATAGTAGCAAGGTAGCCCAGCAGTTCAGAACAAAAGAGAAAAAAAAAAATAAATTGTTTGTGCTAGTATGCTTTACAAAATAAACCAAGGCTTCTTCTAAATTCAAGTAACATTATTATATCGTGGTTGTTAGAAACAGTGAAGATGAACTGTCTGCACTTAAATTTAGCTCCTGCTGAAAATGTTTTCCCAATTTAATTCTCAATTTCTGTTTTCTTCATGAAAAATGTAATTATACTGCAACTATTTTAAATGCTTCCATCTTTAATTGCCTTTTTATTTTCATAGTAATCATCTATTCAGATTTAATACTGTACAGATTGTACTGAAATTCATATACTTAATGGCGTTATTAAAAGTCACTAAATAAATAGATTTTTCTTATTTTTTTGCTCAGCTACTCCAATCTCATCTTTAACTTTGAGTATACCATTTTTCCACTAGGCTTGGTAACAGGGAATAGCAGGAAGGTAATTAAGAGCCATGTATAATGTATCCAGTTTGTATTACTGATATTTTATAAATACATTGGTGTATGTCTATTCACATGCGCGCGTAAGGACATAGCTGTCACCAATATGTAAGCAGTATAATTTTTCAGGCACAAGTCCAGTAGTAATAATACAAATCCATGATGGCCAAGCCACTGGCCATCATATTTGAGAAATTGTGGCAGTCTGGTGAGGTCCCCGATGACTGGAAGAGAGGGAACATAACCCCCATTTTTAAAAAAGGGAACAAGGAAGACCCGGGCAACTACAGGCCGGTCAGCCTCACCTCTGTGCCTGGCAAGGTGATGGAGCAGATTCTCCTGGAAACCATGCTAAGGCACATGGAGTGCCAGGAGGTGGTTGGTGACAGCCAACATGGCTTCACCAAGGGCAGATCGTGCCTGACCAACTTGGTGGCCTTTTATGACGGGGTGACAGCATCGGTGGACAAGGGACGAGCAACGGATGTCATCTACCTGGACTTGTGCAAAGCTTTTGACACTGTCCCGCATGACATCCTTCTCTCTAAACTAGAAAGGCATGGGTTTGATGGATGGACGACTCGGTGGATAAGGAGCTGGCTGGATGGCCGCACTCAGAGAGTGGTGGTCAACGGCTCGATGTCCAAGTGGAGACCCGTCACGAGTGGCGTCCCTCAGGGGTCCGTGTTGGGCCCGGCCCTGTTCAACATCTTTGTAGGCGACATGGACAGTGGAATAGAGTGCACCCTCAGCAAGTTCGCCGATGACACCAAGCTGTGTGGTGCCGTCGACACGCTGGAAGGGAGGGATGCCATCCAGAGGGACCTGGACAGGCTGGAGAGGTGGGCCTGTGCCAACCTCATGCAGTTCAACCAGGCCAAGTGCAAGGTCCTGCACATGGGACGTGGCAACCCCAGGCACAAATACAGGCTGGGCGGGGAATGGATGGAGAGCAGCCCTGAGGAGAAGGACTTGGGAGTGCTGGTGGACGAGAAGCTCAACATGAGCCGGCAATGCGCCCTTG
>JAAGAY010148520.1:29169-43677 GCA_011801015.1 Ardeotis arabs
TGTTTTTTTTTTTTTTTTTTTTTTTTCTTTTCTCAGTATCAGGAAAAAGAAAAGTAATAATCTTTTGCCCTCTCTGGAATGTTTTGAAGCTCCCACACCCTTCCCAGCTCTACTGCACCGTTGTATCTACAGCCAAAGTTGTTATTTATCTCTGCAAACTGTCATTCCGGAAGAGGACCGAGACATCTTGGTGTGCCACATAAGGGGAACACGGCATTGCAACTGCCAGGCTGTATCTGCTTGAGGCACAGTAGCGATTATCAACTGAAGTTACTGGGCCGCTGGACTGGACGCTTGGTATAGATCAATATATGAGCACACACAAATTCCTTGCTTTACATGGTCAGATTGTCACGGGGCTCCTACGCAGAGCACTAGTGGCCATGCACAATGCTGCCTAACTTTATTCAAGCTTCTGTGAAATGCCCTTTGGATCTTGCTTTGCTCATGTAAGAGTCACTCTGGCAGTACTGCCATTCCATTTTCTTGCAGTAGTGAATTCAAGTGCCAGCCAATACCCCTCTGCTCCTTGCGTGCACCTTCTCCCAAATCTGGGAATCTCGGTGAGAGGGAGCGCTTGTAAATGCCACCATTTCACAGCGGTCTGTGTTCTGTAACAGTGTCACTGAATTTATTTTAAATAGAAGCTTCATATTTTAAAATACTTTGATTCTGATTCATAATATAACAAAAGACTAAGCAGCAATTTACTGTGAAGATAGAACAGAGATGTAGGAGCCAGGAGCAGAATATCTCCTCTTGTCCAGATGAGTTTAGTGCATGATAAAATGTGAACTGGACTTATGTGAGATTTTTTTTCTAACCTGTGCTACTGACTTGCAGGACATCTCATTTCCACAATATGTATTTTCTTCTGAAGCCTGGTCACTTAGAAGCCAGTACAGTGTAGTTAGATAATAGGAAAAGTAATTCTTAAAATATATTGCTTAATGGATGTTTAATGTTTTTTTTCTTGAGCTGAGTACCCAGCAGAAGCAGCAAACTAAGTGCCCCACTCTGAGACTCACTCAGTAGTTTTTAGTTGGAAGTTGTTGTATTAAAAAAAAAGCTTAAAACTGTTACTTCTAAGATGACTTCGTAAAATGCATTCAGAAAGTGTTTGAAATTACGGACATGTAGGTCTGTGTGCACATGCATATATATTGTTACAAACACAAAAGCCAAAAGTATAAAGCATTATTAAAAAAAAATGAATGTTGCAAAGATTCCACAGTGGTATGTTTGAGCGCGTTTAAAACTGTCATCGGCAGAGTGTGAAATAGGGCTGAATATATAAATATGAGAGTGAACAAGGTCATTGAAATACTTGATGGTCAAAACGAGTGATATTTAACAAGTTGACGGGGAATATGTTGTTTTATGATAGAGAAAGCTTATGTATTACCTCTTCTACTTTAACTTTTTACTTTAATTTTACTTTTAACTTTACTTTTTAAGACAGAAGTCTCTGTACCTTACTTTGGTTGACCTCACACCTGCACATGAGGAGCACACTTACAGCCCATTACGATGTCCAGACCTTACAATTTCTTTCAGTTTAAAAAAAATACCAAAGCAAAGGCTATATGAGTATGCCATACGGTCCTGTCAGTGTGTTATTTCTTCTCCAAAACAACTTACTGCTTCTCACATCCAAAGGTTAACTGTACAGAGTCTTACAACAGCACTTGTACGATAGCGTAGAACAACATCACGTGGGAGTTCACATTTGAGTGCCTGTCAATTATGAAATTTAAATCCCTTTTTTTCCTTTATTTGGTGGATATAGCATGTATTTCTTATTCCCTAGCGTGTGACTTTGCTTTTTGTTGAATTAAGAGACAAGAGCTGGCTCAATTTATTGCCTAAGTAGATAGCTGACTAGTGCAAAAGTCTCAAAGGTGACATGCTGTATGCTTTGCCTGAAGAAATGGGAGATTTACTGTGCAAGGATGAACAGCCTCCTGCGTCCTGCCGACTCTGTGCAGCTGTCACTGCTGGAGGGAAGTTAGGGGTTAGAAAAGACATGGGAGAGGGAGGCCATAGCAGCTTCCACAGGGAGCAATCACTGCCCCATCTGCCTTCCCACCACTGTCTTGCCTGCAGGAGAAGGTGGAGGAAGAGAAAGCTCTCCCCCAGCTCTCCATCTTGACCTTATTCTCTTCCCATTGCCACCTGCCCTCTGCAGATGATATTTAATTGCGCCCCTTCCCTGTTGTGCGTTTCAGGCTGCTGCAGGATGAAGCAGGTCTTTCCAAGGAAGGGACAGCCTGTGGGGCCCACAGTTTCCATGAGATTGGCAGGGACCTCCAGAGACCATCTAGCTGATGAGCTCTCTGCTGAAACCAGGGTCACCTAGGTCAAGTTTCCCAGCACCATGTCCAGTCAAGTTTTGAATATCTCCAAGGATGAGGACTCCACAGCCCCTCTGGGCAACCTATTCCTGTGTTCAGCCATCCTCACAGTGAAAAAGTCTTATGTCCAGATGGAAATCCCAGGAAGACTTTTGGGGGGAAGGGTATAGGGCTCATACCTCTGGACTGTGGATAATTTAAGACAGGCCTTAGTGAAAGGACAACCTAGGAGAAGGGGACCTGCCTCATTAGGGACAGGCATTTAGATAACCAGAGCTCCCCTTGAGAAGCTTCCTAACATCCCATACCTCCCCAAAACATTACTGAGCTTTTTTTCACACCAGACCCTGCTCTGCCCCTGCCACCAAGTTTTTTTTTTTTTATCTCTCTAATCATTCCTCAGGCACTGAAATGCAATTTACTCAGAAGGCTGAGAAACTGTGAGCTAACTCTGTAAATGCATTTTATATGACCAGATCCAGACTACGAAGCGGTCCAGGTGGTCTGCTCTTCTTGGCTGCCAGTCCTCTCGGTGGCTTATCCATTCTGCAAGTCTTTGTCACCATTCACAATCTTTATTAGTCACTGTTCTCACTTCTGGATTATTAAAGAGCATGTTCAGTATTGTCAGGCTTCATATCTCATTAAAGACAATTTAATGATGATTGTCTGTAACTCAGTATGTATTCAGTACTGTGAAAATACCTAAAGCTATAAACTGATTTATACAAATATGTGTGTTTTTCTCATAGAAAGGGTATCTATTCTTTTAAAACCATATCTCGTATCCAGATTAATAACCAGATAAATTACTCCCTTCTCTTTAGCAATGAAATCACTTACCCAGTTTAAATTTTCCCATGTGAACTTCACTTCAGCTTCTGCTTATGCTTGTGAATGGCAGCCAAGGTATAACTAAAACAGCAAAAGGTCAAAATAATGAGCCATTTCCACTGGTGAAACTAATACTTTACTACATGCCTACTACCTGCTGATCTCATCTTTTAAAGTGTTTTGTGATGCTATGGTTGAAGAACACCACATAAAACAAATTGTTTTGAAGCTCAGCCAAATATTGTAGGTCAAGATTGAGGCAGGAAGACATTTCAATAGTACATCCTTGAAAAAATAAATTTATCCATGAACATGAAAGGGAGATACTGGTAGGTAATATTCTGAAGATGGATATACTCAGATCTGAAAAGGAGTGCTGCCTGGCGTATGGATTTGGAAGATTTGATTTGCTTATTGAAGTTTTGTTCTTCCTATAACATTCCTTATTTCTGACTTCCTTGTATTGGAAATGATTAAAAAAAAGAAAAGAAAAAAAATCTGTCTTTTTAGAATAATATCTTGCTAATCACAACCAACCTGAACTTATTGAGCAAGACGTGCCCATTTTCACTCAACAATAATCACAGTAAGACACTTCTGGTTTTGAGCAGAGTGACAGGTGCATTAAACAAGATGTGTAATTGTCTTGTAATGATAAAATAGACAAATATTTTTAACGTCTACTTAAAATAATATATTAAGTTGTTCGGCAACTGATTACCAACACATAGACAGTGATGTGTAGAAAGATCCACGAGAGGGCTAGGATACGTCAGGTAGAACTGATGAAGTACGATGGTGTGCCACCGTGCTCAGCAGTGCTTACCTTGAGCAGACACCTTTCCTGTTTCAGGTAAAACCAATTCACATTTTGTGGGCTCAGAGAATGCTCAGCAGGGTGTGACCCTGTTGCCTGATGGCCATAATAATGGCAAATGGTGGAAATACCTCAATCTGTTAATATGTTTTGTCCAGCAAGTATTCTATGGAAAATTCAGGAGCAGCCTGGTACCGAGGACAACGCACCATTCTTAAGCATCCTTCCTCTGCTTGTGTCCTAGAAACATTGCTCTAACACTTTAGCCTTAGGAAAAAAAAAATTCTGCACTCTGAAGTTTAAGCAAATGGAGTTACCTGACAGCAGTCCAGGCTTAGACACCTAAGCTCTATGAAGGAAAAGGATGGCAGTGATGCCCAGGACTTACTGTTGGTTTTAACTTGCCAGGGGCAGTTCAGGACGCAGGGTTTTCAGTTGTCGTTCTGGGTTATTGTTGCCCTGTCTCTCATTACACAGCAATCCGGTATGCCCGGGGGCTGCCTGGGGTCGCTGGGGCTGGGCGGCTGGACGCTGGCTTGCAGACCCTCACTGTGTCCCAGTCTTTAACACATCCCAATTTTAGCTATTTCTTTCTGAATGGATGGTTTATTTTAGGAACTGGTAAAAAACAACTGTAGCCTTGTGTTTTCCCAAGGCTCCTGACCGTAAGTCAGGAAGCAGCAGTGGCTGGGATGGTGTCCAGACGCAGAGGCTGCTCCCTGACCTGGGCTGGCCATGGGAAACACAAAGCTGGTGGAGGACATGTTCATCTACACACTTCTCTAAGGGCAAACGCGACTTTTTTTTTTTTTCTAGCCTAAGGTATTTTTCCTTTATCTCCTCCGGATTTGAGTATAACAGGGCACATCTGCCATATATCACATGGTTTTCCAAATCTGAGGACTGCTGTTTCTCTGCTGAACTTTGAGGGACTATAGCGAGACTTACAGCAGGACTATAAGGTTATGAATCAGATCTCTGATTTCCCTATCTCTTTTTCAGTGGTAAATCTACCATAATGGAGTTATGGGCTGCGATGTGTGACAAAGTTCATTACATTTTTGTCTTTTTTTTTTTTATGGTACGATAGTCAAAACTAATAAAAGGACCAACAAATGTAAGATAAAAACATGCTGCATTATTCCAATCCAGCAATTTAATTCTATCAATCAAACTACCCTTTTCTGCCAGAGAAGTGAACCGTAGCACTTTATATTGTGTATATAGCATCAACAATAACAAACAAACAAACAAAAAACTTAGGGTAGATTACATTAAAGCATCTAATCTGTAAAAGAATTGTACTTCAAAAACTCAGAAAATGAACTAGAAAAGAGAAATAAGGCTTACAGCATATGTGTGATAAGAATAGTCTAGACATCAGCGTATGAATATTGAATCACAAAAACGGAATGAATAACACAGTGATAAGATCAAGTAAATTCATGAAACACAAAGCTGCCAAAAAGAATACGAATATTTAAGAGAAAAAATAATATGTATGGAGTACGATTAGAAGGCTAGTTCAGTAACAAGGTCCCCTAAGTTTTCCTTTGGATATGTTCCAGAGACAAGGAAAAAACAATTAATCTGAGTTCCATAATGAAAAATGATGTTTCAGCATAAGACAGTGTGTTGCTTGAGGAATACAGTAGTAGATGGAACCTCCTGGGTCACAAAAGCAGTTTCTGGTATTTCAGGGCCCTTTCCATGTGTTCCCTTTAATGAATCTATCATGATCTCTGTCAAAAGTGTTTATTTATTTTCTGTCTCTGCTGTTCCCATTCAAAGAGGAATTCCAGAACCTGATTACGGTAATAGCTAAGAACCTTCTCATTTTCAGGCAGAATTTATTAAAGGGCAATTTATACCCATTTGTACTTCTGCCAATAGCTCTTTCGTTTAAATTGTCTCTTTCCCCGCTGTTGATCCTCTGATACATTCATAGACAGCAGTCATAATTCCTCTTCATTTTCATCTCCTGGCACTAATCAACACAAAACCTTGCAGTCTCCCCTCAGATTGCAGTTCTCTGTTCCCTCAGGCCATTCTCTGGTCCTGCTCAAATCTGAGTTTATCCTCCAGATACCCATCGGGGTGAGCAGAGCCACAAACAGCTGCCTCCTGGAAGAAAAGGACTCACAAGCATCCTGGGCCTTGGCATCAACACTTTCTGTATGGCAAATATCCCAATTATTATTATTATTATTATTATTATTTATTATCCCAAAGCTCTCCATGATGCATTTCCCTTTTTCCCAGGACACATTGCACTGGTGGCTTGTAGTCATTCTCTGATGAGCTCTTTGACAAGGATCCTTTGTTGTTTCAAATTGTGAAGTCCTGAACTGACAGCAGAAGCTCTGCTATTATTCCCTAAGCGTATTATCTTGCACTTTGAACTATGAAACTTCAGCCAATTTCTTTTATTTGCTCCAGCTCTGTAGCACTGATGATTATCAACATGATGTAATCGGTAAATTGTAATTTACAGAGTGCTGTAAAGCTGTCTATACTCTCCAGTATATATTGTTATTACAAAAAGAGCAGTACAGGATTTATATTTTACAGATGTACTTATGAAACAGAACTGGGAACCCACTGCAGCCAAAAGGCCTTGTTATCATCCAAGTGGCTCAGAAATAACGGCATCTGAAGGCATTTCGCTGGGTGTGAATCTAGTCCTCTTTCATCCTCTCAGGAAAGGCAAAGCTAACTGAGATATCTTTGTAAATCCACTCTATTGCTTGGCAATCCCCAAGAGTCAAAAAAAGTTTCCAGCATTAAGAAACTGTAAGCTGAAATGCTTTTCTTCTGAATAGAAACAGCCCAAACAATAAAGCTTGAGAACCTGGCGTGAACCTATTGTGAACCTCATGTCAGCTCAGGAGGAACTGACAGAAAGGATAGTCCGATCAGTCGCTTAATCCTTCCATTAAAAAGCCACTCAAGAGCAGATAGTTCCTTAGATCATTCATCTTGGATGAACTATGATAAGCAGTGTATTTCCTTGAACACAGACAGAATAAATGAAGCCAGGATTTTATCACTATGAAGTCCTGTGGGAGCAGTTTGTCCGAGAAGCTTACAGCTCCTCTGAGTCACTGTCAAAGGTAGATCACGTTAGGGAGATGAGCTCAGCAGCATCTCTGCCTGATTGACTGCTCTCCCTTGGGACTGGATACCTGGGAGTTAGGGGAATGCAAAAGTCAGGAGGCAGAAGATTGACATGGGTGTCTTTGAGAAAGCTGGAGCACAGCTTTAGAGAGGCCTGTTCATGGGGATGTAGGGAAGGAAAAAATGCTGCCCTGTGCGTCTGGAAGAAAGAAAACACTGAACAAAATGACCTAAATCGGAGCTGGATTAATTATCTGTACTCCCTGGGCCTGGAGAAAATAGATCATCCGAAAGGCGCTCACAACCGCTTCTGCTGCCCTGTGTTTCTGCAAATCTCATGCCTTGCTCGGCAGCACCAGGTCTTGAATTGTGGGTCTCCTTGCGGGCTATAAAGCTCTGTCCTTTTGCTTTCCCTCAGTGCAGCTTCTTCCCTTAAATCTTGCAGCAGAAATACCATGCTTTGACAAATTCAGAGCTTTCTGTAGCTGTGATAAAAGTGAAAAGCTCAGTGATGCTCATTCTTAGCTGCCTATGTGCTTTGTAAACCAATTCACCTTGAGGAAGGGAGACCAAAGTGGGTGCAGAATTTTATTCTGATCCAAAACCAGGGTAGGAAAGAACAAGAAGTGAGGGTCCCTGGCTTTTATCTCTTTACATTTCCTATCTGGAGCATTAAAAATATCAGTGTTCACTGCTTCATGCTTGCCTCCTCACCTCTTCCCAAGAAGCCCGTTACGAATCTAACCAATCCATAAATATATACACTGTCTTCCATAGCATGTCCTTCAATATACCAGGCATTTCCAGAAGCAAGCAAATTCCCTTTTCTTCCAAAATTTTTCAGGATTTGTTAGTTAAAATAAAGAAAACAAAATTGCTAGTATGATGCAAAATACATTTTCTATTTTACTATTTATTTTTCTGGTTTTCTATTTATTAAAGGCATCTGACAATGCCCTTAATAACACACTTTAACTTTTGGTCAGCCCTGAAGTGCTCAGGAAGTTAGAGAAGTTGATCGTTGTAGGTCCCTTCCAACTGAACTGTTGTATCATATTGTATCGTAATCGTATCGTATCCTATCGTATCGTATCGTATCTTATCCTATCCTATCCTATCCTATCCTATCCTATCCTATCCTATCCTATCCTATCCTATCCTATCCTATCCTATCCTATCCTATCCTACTCTATTCTACTCTGTTCCATTCCGTTCCATTCCGTTCCATTCCATTCCATTCCATTCCATTATTTTCTATATTTGCCTGCCCTAGACACTGTTGTACTTTGTACTTTTCCACTTGTGGATCCCCCTGGCAGGTTTAGCAGATCAGCAATAGAGCAAAAATGTTCTGGGGTACGAAGATGTGTCTCACACAGGCAATAAGAAAGTTCTTCACTGCAGCTGGGAATGGAGGCAAATTGCTGTTGTAATAACATGATGGATGAGTTAATTGGGAGGAAATGTTAGTTTGAAGTCAGAAACATATAGCAGTCAACAGTGCTGCTTATATGGATTTGTGGGAAAGTCTGGTGTGTTTGAAGGTTCCCAGCTGGCCGCCTGGCTGGCCGTCACCCTCCAGGGAAACCGGTAAAAGTAGTTTTAGTGTCAAATTTGAGGCAAGTGATAGGTTGCTGCTTCTTCTACCTTAGCCTATTCCTACGGCGAAAATGAGAGGAGATATTTTGTTTTTCTCACTGTTCCGGCTTTAAGTGTTTCAAGTCGTTACTGACAGTGGTCCATGTAACATGTATTTTGAGAAAACAAATTTAAAATGAATTCATTAATTGATCAATAGGATCAAACAGTATTCACAATGAAGTGAATGTAAAGACTTGCATAACAAAAGGAAGTATAAGTAGAACCCCTACTCAGAGCAACACTTTCTAAAAGTGTAGCAGATAGGATGAGGGCACCAAAAACATTGTGAGAGACAGCGCGAAAAATAAAGAAGTGTGGAAAGTCGTTTTGGCAGAAACGACCTATCTGCAGCACTTCAGTTATACCTGTTGTAAGGAAAATGCAAGTATTTTTCTGTTAAAAGCCACCCACGTGATACTGCAATGATTTAAAAACAATGAAATGCAACAGTTTTTTGTGAAAATATCAACAGATAGACTGTTTTTATTAATTTTCCCTTAATGGATCTCACTTGACAATCTATTGGTGCTGTTCTCCAGCAGCTTTTCCTGGCTGTGTGCAGGTCCCATTGTTCTGGTTTAAGCTGCTGGCTCCCTACATCCATTATGGACAGAGGGTAAGCAAGCCAAGTCCCCTTTGTGCATCAAATAGTTACCACCTGGTCAAAGCTCCCGGCTGTAGAGCATCAGACAAATATTTGAGGAAGAAAATGATAGGTTGTAAAGGATGGTTGATTCATGTTTGCTTAGAAAATGAAATATATATGTCGATTTTGTTCAGATAAAAATATGAAATAAACATATTCCATCTAAAGCATGGGACTTGTTTTTGGAGAGGTGTAATAGATAGGGACAAGAAAGGACAAAGCAAGTTATGGCTAAAAATGTATTATCTTCCTGTTCCCAAGGGCACAAAAGGCAGAGAAATAGTGCACAAACCACTTGGAAAATGGGCAGATTTAGAGAGTGGATGGTTTATCAGCCTCTAGTCAGTCTGTAGATTGTATGGATTACAGAATTCCAGGGATTGCCCAGAGATTATTGTGTGAAACCTCTTTGGCTTTGGAATAGTTGCATTATAGTAAGTAGTGAGTTTGCGTGCCAGCCACATCCATTTTTCTCCCAACATTTCAGCTTTATTTTGACAGGGGCAGACATTCCAGAATTGAAGCCCCAGGGCTCAGATGCTGATGCAGACTCTTCTTCATATTCATTTTCATCCTACCCCAAGGAGAACATGATGAATAATGATCAGATGAATTAAAATTGCACACATATTAAACTACAGATTTCTCTCTTTCGTTAGGACATACCCGGTTACTTTTGTGCAGCCCCATAACAGAACCTTTCTCTGTCCATTTGCAGGTTATTTTCTGATCCATCTGCATATAGGTTTGAACAATATCTTCAGATCAACACTTTAAGTTGTTTTCCTCCATCCTTTTCTCATTTTCCTGGAGGAATAAAATGATGTTGCTCATTAAAATACTATTTTTTTGATCAACACAATTATTGATACACGTGATACAGCTTGGGACTGGGAGGTGTTTGAGTTTTTTTAGTTTGTTTTCATGCTGTTTCATGCTGAAAATCATTATGGTCTGTATTTCTACAGTATTTCCTCTGGTTGTTAGCATCATTCCTTGTGCTGACAGTATGTATTTAAGCGATAGAAGGACTTCGGTAGTAACGACATGGAGTCTGTCCACTGTTTATCCAACGTTACGCGTCCAATGTAAAATTATTGAGCCAGAATGTATTCCCATTGATTGCTGTGAAGGTTATATGTGTATCAGTAAATCAAAAGAAGCTTTAAAAAGATAGAAAATCAATTGATATGAGGAATAGGAAAGACATAGATATTGAAACCTTTCTCATAACCTTGGCTGGTTTTTATAACTGTGATCTAGCTGTTTGAGCTTTGGTGGTTTTTTTTTTTTCCAAACCATTGCACCGAAAATGACTGATGTGCAAAAAAATGGATGTCTAAGCAGAGCAACAGTATACCTCGGTAATAAACATGTGAACAACTTTTGATAGAAATAAAATGCTGATTTCTATTTATTAACTTGCTGAAATGCAATTTTCAAAGCAAGCAGTTTGCAATGAGTTATGTGTCATAAGTATATTTCCAAAAACAGCTAATGTAAATGGTGGGGCTGTTTTCCTGCCCGAGGTGTGCGCTCACAGACGTATAAAAGTTTCTAAAGTTTGCGATTTAGGAATAATAAAAATATTTGGTAACATTGTGCCCTGTCTACTGTTATTTACAGAATTGCTGCCCAGATGCCACCAGATGAATTGCCAATACAAATGCGCTGTTACCAGGAACGGCACCAGGTGTTACTGTGGCGACGGATATGAAACAGGCAGCGATGGAAGAAGCTGCACAGGTAAAGAGGAAACGCGCTGTAACATTAACAGCCGGGTATCCTGACGGCTGTGAGGGGCAGCGAGTTGGCGGTGGGCTGCTGGCTCTGGCCCATGGCGGGCTGGCCGGCCAACAGTGCCGCTTCCTCACCCACCTTCAGTGGTGTTTGTCAGGAATGAGCGTGGGCTTGTGGGGCAGGCAAGGGGAATGAGTGCCCCTCCAAAATGACTCAGGACCCTCCTGCTGACTCTTGGTCCTCCTGTGCCTGTGCTCCAGTAGTTACCATTTGTAAGTTACTGGGAGGAACTCATCCTCAGTCAGACTGGAGGAGGTGGGGAGTGTTTCCCACTGCTCAGACAACCTCACTACCAGGAGATCCTGGAAAACTTGGAGAGTTTCGCCTCATGCCCATAAAGTCACACCTAAATTAGAATTTGATAAATGAACACTCCTAGATTATACAACTTAGCCAGGAACGTTATTTCAGCATAATTAATTGCAGACTGAAACGGGTGTTCTTTTCCATTTTTGAAATATATGACTTCTTAATTCTCTATCCAGGTGTTTGTTTTTTGTTTTACTTTTTCTCTTTTTATAAGTGAATTGGAGTTCTGTTGCCTTATGTATGTGCTCACTACCAACCACTCCTCTCTCCAAGTAATAGTGCTAAGCCAGATTCTTCATAAATATAATTTATTATAAGTTCTTTTGCTCAATGGTTGTCATGTTTTGTGATTGAAAATATATCTGAGGAAATAATTTCAACAGCAGGTTTTTAAAATATCAGTTTATTACTTAAACCCTCAACCACTGTTAAATCGCATATCTTGTTTTATGGTATTATGCCTATATACCCTAGTTGAGAGAATTGTTCTTTATTAGAGAAATATATAGTTTGTGATGTAGTGGATGATGGTTTAATGTAGAAGTTGTGACAGTTCATTTAAGGAACTATAAGACATTGCTGGCATAAATAGGTTGAGAAGGATAATCAATTGTTTCCTGCCTTGAAATGCTGCTTCGTTCATTGACCCTGATAGCTACTGGTCCCCAGTACTAACAAGAACCGAAATGTCTCCCTAACGTGATGTAGACTTTGGATTCTACTTGAACAAATGAACGTTTCATCTTTCAAAATTAATAGCTATTAAACTTGAAAACTCCTCGCCTTCTGTTTGGCTACCGGAGAAATTTCAACAGATAACTTCTGTGATAAGGTCATGCCTTGAGAAGGGAGAAAATATAAAGCATCATACTGACATAATGACTTAAACTTTTCTCTTAGACTTCTGATTTTTTGTTGGATTTCTTTCTTTTCTAATCCTTAAACAAGATCTCGTTTGTGTCCCTTTAGATTTCAATGAGTGTGATACGTATGGAAGCTGTAGCCAGATGTGTATAAATACAGATGGATCATACACTTGCAGCTGTGTGGAGGGTTATGTACTTCAGCCTGATAACAAATCCTGCAAGGCCAAAAATGGTAAGTTTTAACATCTTCTTACCTTAATGAAAATATTTTGTGTTTTAGTCCTCTCCAGAGGACAGATGTGAAAAGATACATAGAGACAAACACCAGAGAGATGGTCTTTCCTTCACTTTAATACAAAGAGCCACACAACAACCATAGAGCAACTTTTCACATATTATGACAATACTCCAAGGGAAATATTAGATGTTATTATATGGTTATTATTAATTAAAGTGAAATACTCAGTTCAGCCAAGATTAGAACAGTTCCCATTCTCCCTGTTCATAAATAAATCAAAATTTTCCTTACATAAACAAAATAGGCTGTTTACTCTGGGAAGACAACAGAGATAGTGAGAAGACAGAGGAAATGATTGTGAGGTAATTGTGCCCTTAGGATAAAAAAAGACAGGAGATTGCTTTGTCCTTGCAATACCCCGAGAGCTGTACAGATTCACACGAGGCTTTTTGTTACTTAGTACATGTTTTCATTAGTAATAGTAAATTGAGTATTTGAGGAAATTAGTGAATTTTCTTTAATGAAGCGATATTGTACACAGTATTTTCTTATTCAGCATATTGAATAACAATGCTTCTCTGTTTAAAAACCTAAGGAGTTCCTTAAGCAATTATTCAACATCCACAATGATTCCACGCCCAAGTACACAGTTATGTTTGTTACTTATTTTCTGAGTCTTCCTTTTTGTAGTTATTTTGCCATCAGAAAATAGGAAGGTGGACTGTTTTTTTAAGGCTTCCTCACGTAAAAAAGCATTGCTAAATATGTTCTGACTTGAACACCAGTAAGAGTTACAGAATTTTTTATTGCTTGTACCACTTTTTGTATTGATCCACACAACATAGCTGAGCAATTTTTAAAAATCAACAGTGAAGTATTGTGAGATAAGAAAGTCTGTACAAAGTAAAAATATTTTAATATTCCTCTTCCTCTACTCCATGAAAATCAATAACGCAATTCTAGATCAAGAAATCCTCATGGTGCCAGTACTGGGCTTGAGATGAGCCTTTCAGTTTCCCTTCTTAGATCCAGCAGACTGTGTAACAACCGGGTGTTGCAGTGAGCTGTCAGTACTCTGGTAGTGTTGACGAAATGAATCAGATTAACAGAGAAGAACTAATCCTCCCTCTTTCTTAATACCTCATTGTGTTTATTTTACAGTAGTTTTCATCTTTTCTGTTCTTTTCAGAAGGGAATCACTAGTCATTAATCAGAGATGTCACTGCAGGATGGTACAAATCAAGACCATTTCTGCTGCAAAGAAATAAGTGTTGCTCATTACATTGGATTTGTGTGTAAACACAACATTTCCTTGAATTAATGTGGGGTTAAATTATCGATATGGTGAATATTTCGGTCAAATACTTCACAGGGCACAGAGGTCAGAAAGATGCCTGGCACGGTAATGAAGGTGCTTTTATTGCAGAGCTCTGCAAGAGCAGCGATGACTTGTAATAGCTTCTGTTGCTTCACTGGGCCTGACTTACGGTGTGGAAAATAGTGAAGCTTCCATGTACCGGCAGGTCACTTTCCTACACGCTTACCATTCATTCACAGCATCACTGATCATACAAGTTGCTTTTCACAGGTTTTAGCCTTGTAGGATAAGGTTTGAGCAGGGACAAAAGCAAGGTGTGGCCCTGCACATATAGACTGGTGAAAGGTATTGTCGTAGTTCAGCCCGGATCGGGACCAGACTACGCAGTCTCTCTCTCACTCCCCCCACCCTCCGAGAGAACAGGGGGAGATAATAGAAGAAAAACGGCTCGAGGTATGAGATAAGGACAGGGAGAAATCCTCAAAGTTACCGTCACGGGCAAAAACAGACTCGACTTGGGAAAACTATTCATTTATTACTAAATTACTATTGCTACTAAAACTAGCAG
>JAAGAY010148520.1:52455-72558 GCA_011801015.1 Ardeotis arabs
TTTTTTTCTTTTGCCTTCTTCTTATTTTGTTGAGAGTTTTGGGTTTTTTTACTGTTGTATTTTAGAGGGCTTTTCATACTTTAGATATCTAAGAGCCCTAAGAATCTTGGTGGTAGTATTTGATTGTGCTTTTTAAATTCAGTCTGTTATTGATATTTTATTTTATTTTCCTTTTAGTAAGAACAACTAAATTAACTGCAGCCCTTAGTAAAATCTGTTTTGTATTGAACTGGATGTGCATCTGTTCTGTCACTGATCATCATCAGCGTGGACCTTAGCACTATGTTTTGTAGTTCTCCACCAGTTCTCTCCTGCATCTCTCTCCCTCTGTTCTCTGCATGTGAAGAGAATTGCTCATCTCTGTGGTGTTCGGATCTGCGTTAGTGCATCTGTTTGCAAAATTAAGGCTGTACGATGGGTTTGAAATGAACACAGTGCCTGGAATTCATGAGCTAGTCATGTTTCATAGTGCTAGTACCCATCAACCCATGGTCTTTAATGTTTTTCTGAAACTTCACTGTAATCAGTCTTGTTTAAATGAAGAATAGAAATTCCCATGGACATGAATCAACTGCAGAGACTTTTTCCAACTCCTTGTTTAACTGAGATTTGGGAAATAGTGTTTGGAGGCTTAGAGGACATTGCTTGGAGTCAGGTTTGGAGCTCTGACTGACAGAATTCAGCAGATTTAGCTGTGGTGGTGTTTGTGCCTGGAACACACATCCACAGATGCTCTTCTAGGATTGCTGCAATGGAGCATTTTTTTTTTGTCATTTTGTGGCTAATGCAAAACTGAATTTTAATTTTAAATTCCTCCTTTTCTTCCCTCCACTTTGACTATCTATCAGATGACTTCTGCTATTTCTCATCATTATATAGCACTAGATCTGATGAGGCAAATGAATTAATTTTAACTCTCTGTCAATAATTTCAGACTGAGTATTTTCAAGTGCAATTGCATCCTCTAGCAGCCCAAGCCAAATAAATGGTCATGGCCATGGGGTTATTCACATAAAAATGTTCTTCCTAGGAACCCTTTTTTTTTCTGTGCGTGTGTCCAGAAAGAGGATATTCCTAAAAGTACTAGGAAAAAAAAAAAAATATTCTTAGCAGTGTTTGTAGAATTTTTTTTATTTTTTTTTTTTTTTAATTTTTTTTTAAATCCCAGTCTTCTAATCTGTTCTTTCTGTTAGTGGAAGAAAACATGTTATCTGCATATGACAGATGAAAAGAGACTTCTTGCTTCTTCTGTACTAATTCAGATTTAATCTAGCTGCCTTCCCTAGCCTGCCCTACCACACGGCACAGGGGAAGAGTCGCTCCGAGGCTGGGAACAGGTGATGGCCGTGGAGGGTCGGTACTCTCCAGTGGGAAGTATTTCCCTCTCTGCTTGTGGAACCCAGCACCCCCTACTTGCCCTCATGGACACAAGCCAAATCTGGCTTTTTGACTCCCCCACTTTTTTGATGTCATTGCTGTGAAGACCATAAGACAGGGAGCCCAGAAGTTTTGACCAGGATCAACAATGTCTGGTTATATTTTTGTTTTCTTCCATGTTTTTTGTCCCCCTAATTGCCCTCCTCCCCCCATACCCTGACCTAAACCGATTCCCAGTAGTGATGAACCACAACTGCCAGTGCTCTGCTATTCAGAATTAGCTTGGCATTGTTGAGGCTCAATCATTGAAGGAAACACTAAGCACCAGGGATGAGGCTTCTGTCAGCAACCTTCCTGTGAAGTTGCTGAGAATATTCATGAGAAATCAAAGCAAAGTTTGGCTTACTGAGGAGGAGAGCAACTGTGAAGATCTGGGGGGAGGCGTTTATTCCTACGTAAAGTCTGCCCAGAGTTCATCTCCAGACAGGCTTTATAAGCTGTCATATAGCTGTAGAATGTGATTTTTCTTTTTATTCTGTGATGGACAGCCCATGCTTATGGACCTCCTAGAAGATGAACAGAAATGAGAAGGCTTCAAGACAGAGGTCATTTACACCTCAAATGGCACTGTAGCAGGGTTCAGAGCATCTGATACAGGAATAGGAGCCAGAATGTGAGAAGAGCATCCTAAAGCAATATCACAGCATATTTGTCCTCTATGTGGCATCCAGTTGTCACTCCTAGAGCCCTGGCTGATCTTACATTGCTGGTTTTGCATTTCTGGGAAGACTGGACAAATGCTGTTTCTGGGATGGTGATCTTTCTTACCTTGTCCAAAGGTGGGATTCTTTAACAGCATCCATATCTCATTCCTAAGTGCTCCAGACAGAGCAATCATTAAATATACAAAATTTCATGTTTTTTCAGCTTGAATTTCCCATCTCCTTTTACTGCTCAGTCACTCAGTCTCCTGAGGCCCTGCAGTTCTTCTTTGCACAAAAGTTAAAGTATAATCTATATATCAGAGATCCTTGCACATATTACAGACGTCTAAATGTGAGCTGTGAAGGATCTGTCTGCTTTTGTTGCATCTTTTGGATACAGTCCATTTGATTTGACTTGGAGGACTGTGCTACTGCCTTGAATAGTGTCCCTGTAATATTGCATTATGTCATTCTGAGGAACAAGTTTCCATGGCAGATGGTCTGAATTGGTGGCGTTTCCCTCCAAAGTCAGGTTACCGGCACTTAATCCCTTTTGACATAAGAGCTATTTATTATCTGCTTGTTTATTGCAAAGAATTGAATTTTTCAATCATTCAAAGATATTTTTTCTTTAAGCTTTGTTGCTTATCCAGCTTCCACAATTGATCTTTCGTTGACATCAAAGCGTTGCTTCCATTCTTAGCGAAGCTGGTATGCAGTTTATTTTCTTTTTTATGCTTTTTAGCAGTCATGCCCTGGACAGTTAATTCTCAGATTGATTACAGAAAACAAAATATCTTATCTCAATGGCATTGCTCAGTGCAAATTTGTGATTGCCTTTTTTTGGATGGTTTTTAGACTTCCATCTTAAGTAGCTTCATAATTGTCCTAACAGTGGGACATAGCTATAGCTCTTGTGTGTCTTCCTTACATCCCAGCCCTTCCTTGATAGCAAAAGTCTTGTACCAGGGAGGAAATCCAAGAGCAGGCAGGCTCCCACAGTAGCAGAAAGATTTCATAAATAAAAAATGGACACTTTGTCATAGTATCAGTAACCATGTGAATTTATCTTTATCAGGCATGATGCTGAAGGACTCTTCCTCTCTGTTAAATTGAATTATTATACTCCTTGTAAAACAGTAATTTTTGTATTTTGTTACAAGGTTTTGAAGATAGAATAAAATATTTGTGGGAGCTGTAACGATCTAATGTAAAGATAAATAGGTTGCCACAAATATAAAATGCACAATTTTGTAGTGAATATTTTACAAATGCATTTATATCCCCAGGCAAAGGAATAATGAAATGTCAGTTAAAAAAAAAACAAAAAGCAATCCACAAATACTTTTTTTTTTTTTTTTTTCTGAAATGTGGAATTAAATAATACATGTTTTACGGGATTAAACACATGTTTTCCCATAAGCCTTTAACATCCATATGAACCATGGTGGCTTCATTTTTGCTTTGACTTTGTAGCCACTGCAACTGTTCTGTATATTATGATTTTTACAAAAACTGAACTTATTCTGCTTCTGTAAATCCACTGTGAACTTCAGAAATGGACAGATGACCGGGGAGACACAGACATTTGCATAGCACAGCCTTCTCTGAGATCGGGAAAGATGTTCCCTCATTCCTCCGATTCTAGCTCTGGCTGAGTAGTTTCTTCACTATCTGCTGAAACCAGAAAATCTATTTTTTGTAACATGCCTTAAATGAAACAAGAGCAGAATGGCATTGTGTTTCACAACCAAAACTTGTACCCCTTTCTGATCCCACGCAGGATCTAGGCAACTGTCTAGCTATAGCAGTTGTTAAAAGTCCTCCACTCTGTATGCTACCGCTTTCAGGCTCCTGAGACGTCCTCAGTATTCACAGAGCTTGTCTTCTGCCTTGCTTCTAAGGAAGGAGATGCACACAGGAGATAAATAAGGGGCAAATAGTTGCGACGTGTCCCTTTCGGTAAAATTGGTTATGAACTTGAGGCTTCAGGTGCCCGCTCTTAGAAACGGTCTCGCTTGTCCCAACCCCTGTCAGTGTTAGTAGGGACTTAATCCCATGTGCTCTGACTTTACCCTTCTGTATCAGATGCATTGTCATACAAAAAAACTCTGCCTGCTCTATGTTTCTGGGGAAGCAGCAGGAATAAAAAAAAAATGTACTTGCCTATCTTCTGCAATGAAAAGCACAAGTATTATGGGTTGTGATCTAGCTGGTGGCCTCTACTAATTGTTGCGTTTTGCAACTCATAATTTGATCTAATACTGGTACTGCTGCAGGGTAAAGGGTAAATAGAGATAATGCATTTCATAAATGAATAAGAAATTGCATTAAACCTAGTAAATCTGAAATCAGAAGCTAAGCACCTGATAAAATAACAATTGCAGCATCTTTGTCACTGCTTTTTAAGAAATTCTCTGAGGTACATCCCTTTAGGCTCTGGGCTAGTCTCACTAGAGCCTGGGTATTTCTGTGCTGTGCTGTGGTTTGTGATGGAGGCACAGCAAAGAGTTTGTAAGGGTCAGAATAAAATAAAGGGCTTGCTTTTGACTTAGTACTTTATCAGGGGCTCTTCTAGAAAGAAGAATTGCATATTTGCAAAAGTTGATAAAACTATGATTATTATTTGCATTGTGATGGACACGACAACTTAAAACCAGCATCTGATTTTGGGGTTTAATATATGGTTTCTTTTTTTTTTAGTTTTAACTTCTTTGAGTGGCAGAAGCTCAAAAAGTATCTCATGTTCATAGAAATATTTTTGTCTTCAATCCACAAAATTTACATTGTGGATTTCTACTGAGAATGAAGCAAATTTGATTTAAAATTTTATTTTGACTTCAGGTTTGGAGTAGAACTTGAAATGCTGAAAACCTTATGGATCATGTCAGCATTATGAAATAAATAAAATGGAAGAACAAATCCTATCTTTCTCAGTATTTGTCAGTTAGGTTAAATAAAATAAAATCTTGGTTTTGCTTTAAAATTTTTAATGATGGTTTTAGTGAAGCACTTACTCTGAAATTGAAAAATTACATGTAACAAATCTTTTAAGCGGGATAAATCACTTTTGCTAAAGTCAGGCTTAAGCTATGTAAATTTCTTAGTTCTGGAAAAAAGCATTTTAATAATTGTAAGTAATTACATGAGGAGAGAAGGACAGAATATGCAAAAGGGTCGGTCTGTTTGTGCGAAGCTGAGGCCCTGCATTTTATCAACATGTCACAGAACAGCTGCAGTTTGATGTGCTGGGTTGGGCTTTCACCATAACAGGTCTCGAGCTGATGATAACGTTTGGATTGTCTTTGCTTGTGTAATTGCATAACATCTCTGTCACACTGTATAGCAAAAATAATGAGCTGATTGAGGAGTGTGTGGGGATACCTGCCACGCTTTGCGTTTCCAGAGACACTTGCTCTTTTAGGCATTTTTGGACTTGCTTACATGTCATATGTTGGTATTTTACTTAAGTATATGATTCAATTTTTTAATATGGGTGAGCATTTTTATGTTATCTATAAGGAGATAAATATAATGTGTTTAAAAAGAACAATGGTATTTCTCTTCTCATTAGGAATATCTTGAAAGTACGTATTGTCATTGTAAGACTCTTTCAAGGATATAATGATTAGTCATCGAGTCTGTTCAACTAATTGCAAAATTCAGATTTGTTTTCAGTAGTCATAACTGCTTCATTCATTTCAGAAATGAACCCATTGGGAAAAGGAGACTCAAGTAAGATGAAATAGTGGGGAAACATATTTTGTAACAGTCTGTGAATGCACTGTAATCATTGCTCTGTATCTTCCAAAATAATTGGTCATAGTTTTAGGTATGGGGTTTTTTCATTTTCCAAACATGGACAGACAACTATTGCTTCATAAAGTAGACTTCAAAAAATATTTGAAGATAGCTGCTCTGAAAAGAATGTAAATGTACTTCTGCATGAACTATCAAATTGTCTGGAGAGCCTGGTGCAAGGCAGAGCCGGCTGCTGGCTGGAAGGGTGCTGGGGGACGTGACGGCAGAGCCTGGGCAGCACCCGGTGCCGTGCTCCTGCCCCGCTCTTGGACCCAGAGAGCATTGAGACCATGTGTCTTGCTGCCTGTGGGATCACTCACCGCACAAGTAATTTAACATTAGGGTGGGCAAAAAATATTGCTACAAGGAAGAGAAGAGCCTATGTTGCAGAGGGGACCTGGAGAAGGGATGCAATGCATATTCATGTCTCTCCTCTGTATTTCTTTGCAAGTGTGGAGACAAATTCTTTGTGCTGTTTACATGAAAGGATGTGTGATTGAGGAAGAAAGGCAATATGCTAGTAGTCAGGAGACCACTGTTTTTTCCGAGACTTCCAGGATGACATTTACCAAGTAATCTTGTATTTTCCCCTCTAAATGTAAAATGAGAACAACAGCATTTCCATATGGCATAGAGATGCTGGGAGGTTTAAAAACTGAAATGCTAAAGTGACGGAGGATACACAAGGTACAAGTGATTCGCACAAAGCACACAAGACTTCTGTGGTTGAGAGGAGGTGGGATTATGGCCTCATATCTTTCTGAAGTGGCTAGTTTTGGAAAGGGCTGGAAGCTTTCTAAAAGCAAAGTTCAAGTTCTGCAAACATAAGACCATTGAGTTTAAGCCATATTACTGGAAGCAAAAGCTATTTGAGTTTTATGAGACTTTTAAATGGAATTTATGCTGGTATTCCATTTTAAGATGATGCTCAGGTAGACCAGTACTTGGATCACACCACTACTGTGATGAAGATAGAAATAAATAAACCAAAAACATGCAGTGTAATGATGTCTGGTTGAAAATGGATAGAAAAAAAAATTAATACATAACTCAAAACCCATGGGTGTTTTTTTTATTATTTCTTGCATTACTGGAAATAAGTTAGCAAAAAAAAATCTTTTTTTTTTTTTTTTTTAAGTGCATCAACGATGCCTGTATTTTAAGTTTGGGCAGTTGTCTGCTTTGCTGGTCAGGTCACATATAATAAAAAGCCTTCTCCTCAAAGATTAACACGTTGATGTTGAAAAGATTTAATAAATGGATGACAAAAAGAAAAGGACAGATAGGAAGAAAGGGAGGATGAGGTAATGATTACATGAGTATGCATTTGTTATAGTCAGTGGGCAGTCAGGGTTGATAGGCATGAAGGGTTTTATTTGTTTGTTTTGTTCAAACTCTAATATGAGTGGCATTATGGGGTGTTGTACAGTGGTTTTGAGTGTTTTTCAGAAGTACAAGCATGCTGAAGGTACCAGGTGGTGACAGTGATCCTCGGTGAAGAATTTCATTTTTAGAGGGAGGGAAAAAGATGAAGAAAATAGCTTAATGTTCTTTAATATAAGAAGCAATTTCTTTTTCTTTCCTTAGCAACCCTAAAAAAAGTGGCTATCATCTCATCTAGTGAGGTACATGATATGGTTTTGTTTCAGGCATACAATGTGGAACAGTGAGGTATATATTTGCTAACCATGTAGGTTATATTTTGTATAATTGAAGATATTGTTAGATTTTTCTAGTATTCTCTAAGTTGTTATCCTCAAGCTAGATTTAAATTGGATTCCATATGCAGATTTTAATTATATTATAAACCAGTTCTGTAATAAAATTTATTTCAGCTATTTTTTTTAAAGTATAATGTCTTTTCTTTTTTTCCCTAATATGTTTGAGATGAAGATAAAGACTTTTGTGTCCAATATGAATATATCTATATATCAGAATGAAATACTCTATGGTCAGTATTACCTTCTGATTAAAATGGAATCTCATAATGCCCCTTGGGGAAAAGAAACAGATTGATTTATAGCACTAGGTCATATGTACTGCATATTCATATTGTCTAGACCATGTATAGCAACTAGCAACTATAGTGGGGTCAAAATGAAATTATCTTACAAAATTATGATCTGCATTTTACCTGCAGGAAACTACAGCATTCTCCAGATCCTGTGAATCAGTGTTGTTTGACAAATGTTAACTTCTTAAAAAAATGTGCACTGAGTCTGCTCTGTCCCCTAACCCTTTTCAAACTTTCTCTGGAAGTAATTTTCCTTAAATAGTTTGTATTGCAAAAGTAACTCAATATTTTATTGATTTATCTCTAAAATTGCAGTAATCTGCTTAGGGTCTTCATGGGAAAATGTTGAAGTGACCTTATTTTTGTGTGACAATGGTTTATGAAGTTCATAATATGTGCGGCAGGAAGGTGGAAGGTTGTAGACTTTTGCCTTTGGTGGAAGGTGGTTAAATGAGGTAAATGTTACAGCCTAATGCAGCCACGTCGTGGTCCCTGCAGCAGTTCTCTTAGTCCACGTGCTCGATGGGACGCCTATTGCGGCTGAATTATGTTTTAATTTTAACAGTGGATGACTTAACTGCTTTGAAGTAAATAACTAGGTTTGATTTACAGTCTCAGCAGATTTATAAGAAGCTTTTGAATGTGCAGTTAAAAAAAAGAGACTTATAGCTATGTACCTCTATAAATCTGCCTTTATTGTTCAGCATGTATGCAGGCAACTGAGACCCCAATGCAAGTTTACAATCACTGGGCAATGTGTTTGAAACTCAGTAATGCAGAAATTAGGATTGTTATGATTTTCGACTATTCTTACTTGTTTCTGACATGAGATTGATGTCAGGAAATTCGCTCCTTATAAAAAACATGATAGTCAGGATTAAAAGATAGAGCCATTCATAAGGCCCTTACTTCATTGTTTAACACTTTTTCCTTGCTTTGTTGATCTTGGTGTCACAGCCAACTCCGTGAGTGAAGACCCAGAAACAGAAAATTTCACTCATTTTACTCATTCCAGAAACTTGATGCATTTTGTGGTAGAATCATTCTATAACACAAGTAAAAGAAGAAATACACTAAAAAATTTAGGACCAGATTTTTCTACCCTGCTTTAAAATTCCTGGCAAAGACACAGACCCAAGCATAGCTGGAATCTGCCATCATCACATCTCCTCTGAATGCCCTGTAAACAGAGGGATTTGTTAAAAGAGGAAGATGTTATTTTTTTTTGGTTATTATTGTTCTGTAGATCCCTGGGTTCTCAATAGGAGGAAGTTTATTGTTAAACCCACATTTCTCTCTCAGTACCCGTTCAATGTTCAACCTCAGCCAATGTTCTATGGTACGTCTGTCTTAATAACGCTCTGTTGCCTGACTTCCATCTGTAGTAATGTGCCTCATAGTAGCCTAAGAAACTCAGCCATAAAAACCCTGAAAATGTCTAGCTTCTGTAGAAATACAGGAATTATACAACAGGACTATTGCAAGGCAAGGTGTAGGTAGAACAGGACCACCGAGTAGGCTAAGATTGTCTTCTGGGCTGAGCAGAAAACTTACATAGCTATCTGCTCTACTGCTTAACAGGCCTCAAAACTGGCTTCTGTGGCCATATCCTATCATCAGTGCTCAAATATTAGTTCATAGATGTGAGGACCAAGCGGGATCTTGTAGGCTGGACCATGTCATGGTTTTTGTGGAGTCCTTTGAAAGATACGGAACTGCTGATTTTAGAAACTCGTAAATCACGTGAAGTTTCAGGTGTTGGATCTTCTCTTCTTGATAAGTGGGCTGCATCCAGTAGAACAATAAAAATCTGATTTTAAACAGAAAGAGAAATGCCCATACAGAATAAGTGCTTAAACGTGCTCTCTTCCATACCTTGTTGGAAGCCGAATGCTTGAATCTCTGAGTGACTGGATAGACTCCGTCTCTGAGAGACTAGGTGTCTTCATGAGCTATGAGGATGCTTTCATTAAGTATTTATAATATTTAGATTAGGCTCATATTTTTGAAAACTCTTCAGCTTGAGGAGGCTGCTATTGTCTAAATGTTCTTTAAAGCAGTATCTTCTAATATCCTGTCGAGCTGGAAGAATACCAACTGTATTTTTGACAGTAACCCAATTTATTGAAATTTAAATTATGTTACTCAGCAAACAAGAGGAAAAGCTTTATTTTCTTTTGAGGAACTTGAAGTCTGGATGCTTTAAAGTGGTTATTTAAATTTAGTCTGTTTAAGTTTTGCCTTATACTTGTTACAAACAGTATCCAAAAAGGCTGATTTAATTCAAAGGAATTAGGTATTGCAGGATGAGTCATTTGGAAAAGATGGATGGATATTTTTTCATTTGATTTTTCATTTTTAAACACATGCAATAATCACTCAGGACATGACTGTTAAAAGTTTAGACACCAGTGTGCCTAACTTATTGAATGGTGACATTTTTAATAAAAGTCATAGTTTGTAAATGGCATTGCAGACATAATTACAGCAAATTGCTGTCAGTAGAAGGGGCACAGAAAAATCTATGCCAGCTTAACTTTCCCAAGCCACAGTGTCAGTATAAGGTTGTCTGGGCTGCTAATTAAGAACATTACTTTCAGAAGAGAGGCACAGCAAAGGCAGCGCTTCTACAAGATTTCACAGCCTGTCGTATAAGCAGATTTTAACTGCTGTTTACCTGGGCTCACCATCACTGGCTATTTTAGAAAAAGAAAGCCTTGCTGCTGTTTGTCTTGTTATTCAAAACTTGTCCTTTTACTCAGGTTGAGGCAAAAAGCCAATCCCCCAAGCTGCTTGCTTTAGTTCTTCGGAATAAAATTTGTTGGTTCTTTTGCAAATAAGTAATTTTATCTCATTTTTTTCTAAATAGTAAATTAAACTAAACAGGTCTGTCCATGGCCAGCACTTTTATCATTTACCTACTTTACACAATTCACAAAGCCTCACCTACTAAAATCTGAGATTTCAGTCAAAAAATTAAAGCAGCTTTCTAGCTGTGGAGAAGTAAAATGCATATATGTAGAAAAAAATACACCCTGAAGACTGAGAAAACATAGGGAAAGGCAAAATAGCTCAAATATGATGTCATCCCATTTTCACTTATTTTTTATGTTATCTCATTTTTAATTGTTTTGGCTTCCAGATTAATGTTGGTTTTTTTGGTTTTTTTTGGTTTTTTTTGTGCTAATCTTTCTTTCTGTCTCACTTCTTTTAACTCAGCAGAAAGCAGGAGATGCTTCCTTAGTCAAAATAAAGTGAAGAGAACTCTTAACTTGGTCCAGGCTGTTTTATGAATGCGAGCCCCAGAGGAAAACAGTTACTGACATAGCAGGTTGTAGAGCACGCAGGTGTGAACATGCTGAGGAGATCTGCAAGTCTGTTGTCCTGGCCTTTGGGGGAAGAGGGACCAGAAGGTGACTCTACCTGGCACAGGGTACTGGAGCAGTTCCACCCTTGCACTCCTGTATTGCACTACCATTGGGGACTGTACGACATCTTCCATGTGTTAGGATGCTCGTTACAGAAATTTTAAGCTCCTGAAAGTTTTATTACAGCGATCTTCTCTTGCGTCTGCAAGCGTTTATTCCCCTAGCATATGGCCAACCATCCAAACTACTGTTGCACAATCTTCAGAACTACCCTGCATGTATGAGAGAATAAATTAAACAAGTAATGCTTAGCAGACCTGACTACCTGTGACAACACTGGGCTGCTCTTTGCAAAGTTGAAAAATTTCTGTACAATAAATTTTTCTTGAAATCTATATTGAATCACTATATATACATTAAAAAAAAAGGTCCAAAAGCATGCCCAAAGAGAGGGAACTAATCATGGTTCTAATTTCCCATAGTAACTATCAGTGAAATTCTTGCACCTTCAGTCTTGAGTAGATTCCCAAGTTCCTTTAGGCAGTCCTCATTGCAGTCATGATCAGAGCAAGGAAAATTTTAAGTATATAAGGCACTAGAAACTAAATTTTATCCGTTAAAACAGAAAGAGGTTGTCTATCTCTTTCATTATTAACCAGAAGCATATGGAGAGTGCACTGAGCATTTTTAATTTTAATTATATTTCATCCAAAATAATTCCCCAGTTCACTCAGGAGTTTCTAAAGACTCCAACTCCAGCTACTCTGAGTTCCACTGAGTAGTCTGTTTAGATCATTTCTCACATTAAAAACAAGGGATGCTTCTAATGAAGTATGTACATGTAGAAAGCTTACTATTTTTTTGTTTCTAGTCTGTCTTCAACATCCTGTAAAAATGAAATCTGTTAATGTAATATTGATTTTAATAGGCTGTATGTGTGCTGAATCCTCATTTACAACAGTAGTATAAATACCAGAACACAACACTGCTTTTGCATCTCTTCTGGTAACTGAAGTCTTCTTGTGCAAGTCTCGATTTGAAAATGAAATAAAGGTACTAATGTGTTTTGTAAAATGTATATGTTTTAAAATTAAAGTTTAAAAAGTCATTCAGTATGGCTCTGATTTTCATAAACCATATTCTGGCCATAAGACATATTTCCAGTACCCTTTGAAGATTTAGCCACTCTCATATAAAACTGCTGTTTTCTCTAAAGGTATAATACTATTCGAGTGTTTAAAATAATAGAAGAAGTATACTTCTAGCCATACTTTTGCCAGTGCCCATAGTCTACATAATGTCATTAACTACAGTAGAATTTAGACTCTATGATTTCTCAACTGTTCTTTATGAAGTCCTTAAGAGGAAATCCTAGTTTTTAGAAAGTAATAAAGGAAGGATGATCATATTTGGCTGAAGTGCTCCAAGGAAACTGTTATTATTATAGGAAAAACCCCTCAAAAATGTATACAAGATTTCTCAGAATAAATATATGTGTTTTCAGGAGAAGACATTTCTTTTGAGAGACTTTTGACACTGTGCGAATGAAAGAAATAAAGATTAATTACTTTAAAGATGTGAGTGGACTAGACATCTGTACATACTGGGTTTTAATATATGAATCCGGAAATAGGCATGAAATGAATTCAGTAACTTCTTGAGTACCAGAAGTTATAAATATTTTAAAAGTCCCCAGTTGCAACCCAAACCTTATCTCTATGGTATGCAGTGCATTCAACTTGTGTGATAACTGGAGAGCCATTCAAAGCAGCTTAATGCATAGCTGTTAGCGAAACCACAGAGATTAAAAGTTTGATTCATAAAAACTGTTATCTGCCAGCTAAGCGGATTTTTCATGTAGAATATAATTTTATGGGGGAGTAGATGTGGACAATTCTTTATAAACTTCTTCTCTTGTGAGAAAGTGGATGTGTCCAATTCACTGCAAAGCGCATGGTGCAAAACTCAAAACTCAAACCAGATCAATGGTATCTACAATACACAACTTGTTTGTAAATGCTAAATGCAAGTCCCACTGTGTGTTGAATGTCCAGGTTAATTACTAGACTACAGTGATGTACTGCCTCTGAAGGTCTATTTTTGAGAGAAGTGTTCCTGGCATAGTGGGAGATCTCTTCTTCATTTCATGCAGTAGACTTCTGAAGAAAAATGTGAATTAATGCACCTCTTTTTCTGGAAACTTCATGATTAAGTCTTGAGGCATCACATGCTTTGTAATGAACAGCTTTACAAGGAATGCAGTTGTAAGGAGCCCATGTCTTGCAAATAGCCTGTGCTGCTGGTACCTCCATGCCCGTCCAAAACCACCTGCTGGGGAAGGGAAATCAGGTAAATTGGTGGTAAGAGCTACCAATGCCTTTTCAAGCTTTTGACACAAAGGTTATGGTGTGACATTGCTTCTGGATGTCTCACTTTTCCTGGATTGCTGAGAAACTTCAGTTTTAGCTATTTGATGCAAGTGGTTATCCCTAATATGACGTTAAATTAATTATCCTTCTTTTTCATATAAAAAAAACCACCCTGTTTGGTCTCCTTTCTTCTGATATGTTAAAGAATAACTAAGGAAAAAATACAGCAGCGTTTTATAAATATGAGTATTGTTATCTTAGGATATTTAATAATCTGTGTGTGTCACATCTTTCAGATATGTATCACATTTATGTAAAAATTCCCACAAGTTAAGAAGAAAACAGTGCCCTTCTCTAGCAGTCTGCTACATACCTTTGTTCCTCTTCCTCCACTTCCAGTGTATAAGAATCTTCCAGAGCTCTCATTGCAGGAATTTAATTACTAGTTTTATTTCTACAAATTGAATCCCTTTTGTAACTTTCGTTCTTTATAAAGAATGTTTTGAGAATTGCTTCTATTACATGGAAGCCTATGTTCAATTTTCAAAAGTCTCATTGAATCAGTGAGCCATAAACCTTTAATTCCATGAATCAAACTTCTGAAAATGGAAAGCATACACATTGAAAATGCTTAAAGTATTACTGATTTCCAGAGGGACATATTTTTTCCTGATTTTTTTTTTAAAAGCATGTCTTATATTTTGTTTGGACAAGGAAAAAAACCCACCCCTTTCCTTTCTATTGTCTAAAATATATTAGTGTTTGCGTATGTCTCATGGTGCACCTGACATTGGCATCCTCTGGAGGTTGGATACTGGACTAAATGGAGCATTTCTTTATTCTGGGTCAGCATATATTTGTAATAGGAGCTATCAGAAGGGAAGAAGCATAATATTCACTTTGAATTAAAAGGAAAATTAATAGCAGAAGGGGAGAAAACTCTGGTAGGAGAGACAGCAGTGAACTGTGTAATGGGATGGCTGAAATGGAATACAGCTGGAAGCTATTCCTGATGTTTTATTGAGTAAATCTTGTTTATATTAACTGCACTTTGAAGGACAATGCATGGGTCTCCATGTCTGTTTCAAGTGTTTAGCAAATGCATGACTCATAAACCCTCAGTTATTGTCAAAAACTTAATAACTACATTTTTTTTCTGAACCAAATTTACATTGTATTCTCCAGTGCAGCTTGTATGTGGTGGTAGCAACAGGTTCTTATTGGAGTGGGGGGAAAAAAAAAAAAAAATTAAAATTCAACTTGTGGATGATAGAAACGGAGAAAAGTGAAAGTAACAACAAAAAGATGCTACTATGTGAAATGATATTTTATTACATCTGGGTTCTGTCACCATGAAAGAATTGCAGCTTCTGTTAGCAGTGTGTTGAAACCACTGTAATACAAAGAATTGTGTTGGTTTTGTTTAGTGGGGTGGCTATGGTGGCAGCTTCTGCAAGAAGTTTGCCCTTTGGCCGGTGGACTCAGCTGGGCCTAGGGCAGACCCGCTGCTGGTCAGGGCTGAGCCAGTTGGTGATGGAATGTGCCCTGATAACACCTCTGTGATAAAGTATTTATGAAGGGAAAAAATATTTTGAAAAAAAGGAGTGAAGAAGCAGAAGCAGGGGCAGAGAGGGGGGAGGTGCAAGCCTTGTGGGCCTTGCAGGGCCCTTGTCCGGCCCCTCTCTGGCCTCCTGCCGGGCAGCCGACTGGGCCCGACTCGGCCCAGCCCGGCTGCAAGAAGTGGAGAGGAGATGAGATGTAAGGAGATCCTAAGAGGCGTCTGCCAGCCTGTTGTGAAGAATTGTTTGTGAGAGGAACGGCTGCAGATGCCAAGGTCAGTGAAGAAAGAGGGGGAGCAGTAATGATGCTCCTGGCCAAGATTCCCGTGCAGCCTGTGGTGATGACCATGGTGGAGCAGGTTGTCCCCCTGCAGCCCATGGAGGTCTACGGAGGAGCAGAGATCCACCTGCAGCCCATGGAGGACCCCACACCGGGGCAGGTGGAGGCCTGAAGGAGGCTGTGGCCCATGGAGGGCCCACTGGGGCAGCTGTTCTGGAGGGACTGCACCCCGTGGAAGAGATGACCCACGCCGGAGCAGTTTCACGAAGGACTGTGGCCCGTGGGAGGGACCCCACAATGGAACAGGGGAAGAATGTGAGGAGTTCTTCCCCTGAGGAGGGAGGAGCGGCATAAAGTGTTGTGTGATGAACTGACTGCGACCCCTATTCACTCTTCCCCCCTGTACCGCACGGGGGGAAGGAGGTGAAGATAATTTGAAATGAAGTTAAGCCCAGGAAGAGGGAGGGGTGGAGGGAAGTTATCTTGTTCTCTTTCTCATTATCCTATTTTGGTTTTCATAATAAACAAATAGTTTTCCCCAAGTCAAGTCTGTTTTGCCTGTAACAGTAATTTAAGGATTTTCTCCCCGTCCTTGTCTCAAACCTCAAGCCTTTTTCTTATGTGATCCCCCTATTCTCTCGAAGGGTGGGGGGAGTGAGAGGGAGACTGCGTAGTCTGGTCCCAAGCAGGGCTAAACTACGACAAGAATATATGTTTTTAGAATAAAAAATCATTAATATGTAAAATTGAAAATATTTAACAGGAAAAATTGTTACAGAGTTATTAATTTAAGAATAACTAATTCAGTCTTACAGAGTGGTATCAATACAGTACTTTCAAGGAGACTAGGTAGTAGAGAAGTCTCAGTTAAAGTTATGTTCTTTGCTCTTCATTACTCTTCTGCTTACTATAACTGTAAGACTATGTATGGACAGGTAGATTGACTTATAAGAAAAACGCAGGATTTATAAGACATTTAGAAAAAGTTGTTCCAAGATCTCACAAGAAAAATAACTGACTGTTTGAAAACAGTTGTGTTAGGAGTCGTGAAGCTACCTTAGCGCGTCGAGAAGGAAAACTCCTGACATCATTGTTAAGAAACTTCTCTATATAAGTATTGTGCGGACAGTTAGTTTCATGCTACTTATTGTGACAGTATGCATTATCAGTGTAGCATCCCCACGGCGTAGCAGACATCCTGGAACCCTAACTTCAGAACTCCAGTGGCTTCAGAAGCTGCCTTCCCGCTGCAGTCTGCTACCGTCAGCCATCCACAGCCACATTTCAGACCCCTGCTTCACAGATGCACCATCATTCTGTGATGTTGCTTCTGAATATACCATAAAAAAATTCACAATATCAAAATTTAAAATATTTCTTAAGACAACTACAAACAAATGTGTATCTTTTGTGCCCCTGAAGTTGTGATCAGACTTTTGTACTTAAAAAAGAAAAATTCTCTCCAGCCAATACTTGTGTGTTGAGAATTGGGTTAATATAGTTGCATATAGTACATGTAAAAACAGCTTGATCTGGGTAGAGCATCTGCTTGGTGAAGCAGCTAGCAGTTCAGTTAATTGTATTACAATTGCACTTCTGAGCTTTTTTTTCCTTTCTTTTTTTTTTGGCAGATGTACAGCAAATAGCAATTGACTGGATCACCGGAAATTTTTACTTTGTGGATCACGTGAGTGACAGGATCTTTGTCTGCAACCAGAATGGGTCAGTGTGCATTACCCTCATCGAGCTGGATCTTAATAACCCTAAGGCCATAGCTGTGGATCCAACATCAGGGTAAGATTATTTGTCTGCATTGGGAAATGATTATTTTATATGATATGTGCTTGTTTGATATTGCATATAGTATATCTGCTCATGCAGGTGTTTTACAGGCTATTTTTTCATTGCTATATTGAGTTATTTCAATAGTTGAGAACATGTAATGAACTTGTGGTAAGTAGTTAACTATATTAATTGCAACATGTGCCTTGTAACTTCTCAAAATTGAATTGGAAATGAAAAAACAATTTTATCCCTACTTGTCATAAGATTTTATTTTGTCTCTGTTTTTCTTTAAATTGTGTTTCTAACTAGAGTATGTGGAAAAGGAACCTTTGAGGGTTTTTTTATACTCTATCCCCTCAGTTGCAGGAATATTGGGAATGGTTTTAGCAAGTTTAATCACATAAAAAAATGGAAGAATTTTTACTCTGCTTTAGAAAGTAAGTCAGCTATAATGGTAAAATTACATTGTATTTGCTTTTTCTATTTCATAGATACATTCAAGCACTTGGGAATAAAGCCTTGCTTGAAATACAGGGTACTACAAGTCTTCCATTCTATAACAGCCACCAGCTGAGAAAGGTTTTACAGAGAATGATGAAGTAAAAGCATAGCTAAATAGGAACAGGAACAGGATCAAGTTAATTTAAAAACTAAATTTTGGTAACAGATTTTAGAGCAGAGATTTCATCTTGGTTTTACTATACTGTAAGTAGTTTAGACTGAAATGCCTGGTGGAATATCTTCTAAACTGCCATAAGCCCCTTCTCAATAAATACAAAAATATTTACTGTAGAACAGCTTGTCATCCATATGTGGACTTTTGTCACTCTTTATTTAAAGCCTGACTGAAAAGTAAGATGCATTATCACAATGACTTTAAATCTGACAAGAGCAGCTTGCACGTAAAGTTTACAAAGAAGTTTTATAATGTAATTCTTGAATATAGTTGTATTTCTATCTGCAGCAGATGGTAAGCTTGACTTGATCTGACTGCAGAGTTGTTTTAAAAGAAAAGCAAAAATTCATGTATAAATTGATTTTCTGCAAGTTCTGATCTGAAAGAACTTCAAGCTTTGAAATTTGCCAACAGCAGCCTTTATTCTATACATTTGCTTATATATTCTTTGCTGGATTTACTAGATGAATCCAAAGCTTGTCATTAGCTAATCTTATCAGTCAGGGATGTAAGAATTGTATGCAATCCTTTGATTCTGTAAAGAGGAGTGGAATGGAAAAAGAGAGGCTGGTTTTCCTTCATTTGTTATCTGCTAGCTGCAAGCCATTCTTGTTCAGACAGTTGCCTTATTCAGTGCCATATGCGAGAGTAATAGTGGCTATTTTAGTGTCGATGTAAGCGCTGGCCTGCAGGAAAGACCAGAAGTGATTATGATATTTCACAGTGTGATTCTTCATATAGCAATATCAATTTATTTCATGATGGAAACATTGGGTGGAAAATTTTCTGAGAGTGCCCATTTTGCATTTCAGCAGTTATTTCTTTACTGGTGTTATTGGCAGTTTTATTAATTATCTACATACGTTGTTCTATTTATAGGATGGCTAACATATGTTTTAACTGATAAGCCCCAACCTATATATAGGGTTGTTTGTAACTGGACTTTGGTATAGAATGCAAACATATAATAAAAAGGCATTCTGGGTACTTAAAAGTATTTTGTTACTTTTATTTCGGTCTTCTCTGCTTTCTTTTTACTCTTTCATGCTGATAGTAGTTGAGACATATTTCTGTGTCAAAGTATTAGCATGATATTGCTGTCTAGGTAACTTGCTGGTTTTATTTTATTTGAGGAATAACAAAAACATCCTTACTAAAAAAATGTTGGAAGTTGAGCACTGCATGAGTGAGTGGCATAAAAGCGTGCACGCAGTAGCTTCTTAAGGCAGTTCTGTTTATATGGTGTAAGCATCTGATTATAAATCACATTTTGGATTTTTTTTTTTTTTTTCTATTTAAATATGAAGCCCAGGCTCTTCTGGGAGGTTTCCTCTCCTGTAAGAATTACATATTAAGGTATTAAATGTAATTACATTGTAAGGTATTTGCTCCTGTAACATTTATTGATATCATGGTATGTTCATTGGCCCCAGTGTTTTTCAACAAGCTGAAGAAGGTACACTCGCGCGGAGAAGACCATTTCCTGTGCTAAGGAATGCAGAGCGTGATCAGAAGCCTTTATGCCTATGAGAAACTTCCTATAGTAGCACAGGGTCAAGCCCTGCTATTCTTACACGTTCACATCTGTGCTGTTATGCATTTAGTTGTTTTGTGAACCAGAAATTCTGCATTTATCAGTAGAACAACTAAAGCACCGCTGGAAAATTCCTTAATTCCAAATGGTTCCCCTTGCTGCACTCAAGAATATATTTCGAGTGTGATTAATTCTACATCTCTGTGCCTGTGAGTTCTGTTAGATGTTTAGTGGTAACAGTTTTATATATTTTATATATTCTATAGCTTACAATGGAACTTGAGCTTATTTCATGTCATAAATGAATGACAGACCTTCTGTTATTCTTCTAAGATTGAACTTTAAATTCAGTGAAGAAAGTTTCTGCTGTTCAAAAACCTCTTGAACAAGCATGTTTGTTATATTTCTAATATAAGCATGTTACTCTGGTTTAGGATTTCTGCACTTTTATCAACCTGAACTGTGTTTCATTTTGTGGTTACTGAAGACTACGTCTAGTGGAAGCTCACCTAAAAAAAATCAGGGGAAAAAATCAACCCCCCTCCCCTCAAAAACAAACTAATATTTTTTTTTTTTTTTTTTACTTTTGCAATACTTATACTCATCTGCTACATCAACTAATTTTCAGTTAAGTGT
>JAAGAY010148521.1:0-21699 GCA_011801015.1 Ardeotis arabs
ATTCTCTTCCTTTCTTTTTTTTTTTTTTTTTTTTTTTTCTTTTTTTCTTCATGCCCTTCTCCCACTACTCTGAACTTACCCAGCATCTCTGGGACATTCCCACCCACAAGAGAAGATCCTGTCCATGTACCCAGTAAAGAGTTTCATTCTTAAAAATCAGACCATTTAAGGCTAACGGGGAAGCAGGGCAAAGAATAATGCATATAATAGAAAACAGGATTTTTATTGTCAGCAGTTTTAGGCAGTGGCAGAAGTTTTGCTGAACCATTGAAAGGAACTAAGACTAACAAGAGGAAGAGGAGCAGAAAGATGTGTTACAGTAATCAAATCTGATTGTAATAAAAGCATTAAAAAGAGTCTCTGTGCCAGTTAGGCAAGAAAATGTCTTTTTCTGGAAATGTTCTTTAGATGAGGAAATACTGAAAGTGCTAGTATAGTGCTCAGATGTGGAAAGGCTAGTGTCCCAAATGATCCCAGATTTGCTAAAATATCCCAATGGCAAGGTATCTGTTGTTGCAACACAAATAAGGAATATTGCTCCTTGTCACAATCATATTTCTACGTTCTGGCAATCACTAGTGACCCATTCTTTTTTGGATTTAGCCAAGCCCTAATAAAAGTTTTCTGAGCCTAAATTTCAAACCGTTTAAAAACTAGGAGTTTACCACACCAGAATTTGATAGAAAAATTGTAAGTAGATTATCTGTTGTGGCAGGAAATGTGGTATTTAATGGATACTGGTGGAACTGGAATAAAACCCAGCAGAATAACACACACAATTTCAATGTGGGCTGGAGTTATGTTAAAGGAACAAACAAAATCCTGGCGCCAGATAAGACAGAAACCAAGCACTTAGATAGTCCAGCACAGGACATTAGACAGTCCAATAAAACTACATGGTTAACAGAACTGAAGGCAGCTGCAATCTCTAATAACATGAGTACAGTCGAGGACCTTGCAACAGAGTTAATAAGCAGATCATTACAGACTCTGACCAAGGCAGTCTCCATACTGACCTAATCGAAATCCAGAATGAAAATTATCGTAACGTGCACGATGAACCAATTAGCCTGGAGCTGGGTTGCTTCCACCTGCTCTAGTATCTCAATTTAGAACGGTAAATTAAAACCAAAAAGAGATGAGAGAACACATCAGAAAAAGAAAATGTGGTTCTTTAATAGGGAAGATGGTACAGACTTTGAGAAAACCGAGCTCCTCTGTCTGGCAGCAGCTCACTGCTGCCAAGCAGGGCAGTTTTTTTATGAATCTCCATACTCCCATTGAGATAGGATGATCAGTCCCCAAAATAACAGATGACTCATCTGTCTAAGGGTTTAGGCTGGCTGCAGGGATGTAGATTAAAAGCTATGATGCCTGAAGGCTCTACTCTGTGGACCTCTACATTTTCTCTTCTTCCTCAATGTCCCTGCCACTTCGCTGTGCCCTGGCCTGTCCTGCGTTTCCTGGGGCTTGGGTGTCAGCCCAGCTCCCACATCCTCACCTATTGAGGACAAATCCACATGAACAGGGGAGGAGGTGGCACTTCTTGGGCAGGCGGCTGCCTGGCGGTGGCTCTCTTCCCCATCTCTTGCACAAGAACATTGTGGCTGGAGTTCTGGAGAGCTCCACTAAGACTGTGGAGATGTGGGGAAAGATTTCTTCCCCCTTCCTGAGGATGTTTTCCATCTCCATTCCCTTTCCCAGGAATTGCTGTGATATCTAGATCTAGGAGAAAACTCCCAAAGGGTTTGGTTGAGCTGGATCTCTGTGCAACCATGACTGGAGGACTCATGGGAGAAGTAGGAGACTGACTGCACCCTGCACCTCCCTACCCATCAGACAGGGGCAGGATTTGAATCTTGCCTCCTGAAATATCCATGCATATTGCACCGTGCTAGTGTTCAATTAGAAAACAGACTGTGAATCATCTGGAAAGCGAGGCTTGTGGTTTGCTTTCATGTTCCTGGCTATACTGTGATATGGTTTCTGTAAAAGGGGTACGACTGACTTTAGCTGATTCTTAGCAAGCCATTAGCCAATGCATGGTATAAGGAAATGTGGGATGGAAAACTGCAAAAATATTACCCGAGGTTTTACCATGCGAAATAAGTTAAGAGTTGGCATTTGCTACTTGCAATGGTATTTGAGTCCATCTATCTATTTGTGGATCCACCCGTGATTACCAGAATTGTGTATAACAGAGGTTTGAAGAGTCCAGAGATGATTAGCACAACTCCTGTATGCAGACGGATTTATAAGGTCACGACACCTTAGTGCAGATAGTAAATACACAGGAATGTGGCAGAAGTAGACATAACTACAAATACAGGTGATTCTTCTTACTTTGTTTTAGAAAAATAGTCGGTCAGAAGGAAAATAATCACACAACCTAGACCTGGCCTGGGAAACTCTGCTAGCAGGTAATCTTTTCAGAGCCTAAACTATCTAGTGAGATATTTCTGAATGCATTCTTTTAATATTATCCAGTAAAGGGGAAATTTTTAAGCCTTTCTTAAAGCTATTTGGTATTTTTCACTATCAGAGTAACTAGGCTATTTGACTGTTCCTATAATCTGGGTTGGTAGATTTTATTCTTAATTAATCCTTCTTTAGTTCTGGTTCAACATTCGTTTGGTAAACCATTTTTTCAAACACTAAAGGATTTGTGCCGATTTCATGAGTTCCTGTTGAACAGAATCTAGGCTAATGGTGTCCCAGCTCACCTTGCACATGCGCTGTGGTTGCGACCATGCAAAATTGTCGGCGCATGTGGGTGTCTGTGCGTGATATTCAGTAACAACGAATAATCCACTAGTAGATTTTGCAAAGCTCAAGTTTTTATTGTTTGTAGATTTTACTAGTGGCTAGGGAAGAGCAAGGGAAGAATGGCTGCAAACAAAATTATAATTGCTCAAAATCTCATTCTTTGACTGTTTTTCTACAATTGAAGGGCAGCCGTTCCCTGCTCTGCAAACTGCCCATACCAGTGGCCTCTTGCATCACGCAGCACTGCTGACTCTCATGATTTACCGAGCTCCTCGTGACTTTGCACGTTTTTTCCCTTGTGGTTTTGGGGGAGAGTTTGAGAATAAGATTAAACAACAGCAACAAGTAGGAGGAAAATGAAAGTCCATAACACACGGCTTCAGAAGAAGTCCCAGTGCTCTGCAGTGTAAGCTTGGGGTTTGGGGTGGAGGCTGGAGGAGTCAGCACCAGCTCCCTTGAGCACTCATGGCACTGATGAACTCGCGATGCTTTGCGCCGCTGTTATTGAAAGCGCGATGAAGGATGCAAGTACCAGCATGGCTGCAGAGAGCTGACATGTGAAATAGGTGGTGAGCAACAGGGAGCACAAAGAAAGACCCTAGGCCACCAAGTACGCATACGTATCCTAGAGTCCTGGCTTTAGCTGGGAAATGGGAAAGGTTTTAATGTAAAATTTGATTTAGGGGAGAGAGACTTTTTCATTAGCGTAGCAGTTACTCAATTGGGAGCTATTGGAAGAAATTAAAGTACATTTGGCAATCTATACGCTTCAAGCAGGAATGGGATCTATCTACCTATTCATCCACCTTTCTGCCTAATCACATAAATTCCATGATGTCCAGCATCAGGAAAGATTCCTTTTCCTGAACTGCTGCAAAATCTCACTGCCTGAAACCATACCAAAAGGAGAAAGATATTTTTTAAATATGATCAGTGTCAACCAGTCTCTTTTAAGGTTTTCATTACTATTTTTTTTTTCCTTCTGTTAACATAGGATTATTTTTCTCTCAATCAGCTGAAAAAAAACAGAGTGGAAAACATTTTCTTACTGTCTTTTTTTTCTTTTTTTTTTTTTTTTTATTTCCAAAGACATTTTTTGGGGGGAAAAAAAGGGAAAGTAAGCAAAAATGAAGAAATTTAAGTCAAGTAAACCCTGACAAAAAAGAGAGGAGGGTGATTTGGGAAATAATGTGTTGTGTACATAGCCCTGTTTTGATACGCAGTTACCTCCTTTCACACAGAGCTTAGCATAAAGTTTTGTAAGTTGTGGGGGTTTTTTTCCCTTTTGTCAAAAAAAAAAAATGAAAGTGTCACTTTTCCTTTGCAGTTAATTCAGGAGAGATCCTCAATTCGAGCAGGGCACATTTTCATGCAAATGCAGCAGCACAGTTTCCAGCCCCCTAATAGCTTCTTACAAATGATGTGCCATTACAACGAGGTTTATTTAAACAAATTTAATACATCTTTAATCAAGCTGGAGAGCATTTTCAAAGGTCACGCTCCAAATCAGGATCACTGTTCAGAGCTTATCAAAGTATTAGCTTAAGGGGGAGGGAGAATTATTTCTTGGACAAGTAATTTTAGGCAAATCTTTATTTACATTTTTATTCAGTTATTAAATTTTATTCCTTTCCCTCCTCCTCTTAGTCTCCGTTTATGAACCTATAAGAAAGTCTGTAAATGGAGCCATAAGCATATCACAGCAGTTACTATTTCCAGGGGCTATTCCTTTGAATCTAGTGGGCCTATAAAAGCAAGGATGAAGTCACTTTTTTTTTTTTTTTTTTTTTTTTTTTTTTTTAAACACAAGCTATGCGTATCCATTTCATACAACGAGCTCTTGCCCGAGGATCTGATATTAGGATAAATATATGATTAGATATATTTTAAATTAACACAACAAGTTAAAAACTAATTTTGAGCATAATGGGTATTTAAAGGTGTTTGTGCCTTCCTGCTGCTAGAGGATGGTTGTTCGTGTTGTGTCCCCTTGAAACTAACTGGAGCTGCAGTTGTATACCAAGAAAATTCACACCTCCTGGTATCGTTCATTAGGTATATATTTTTAAATAGGTCACAAATATTTTAACTCATATGTAACCAGTCTTCTGTATGTAGGACTGTTGATGTCTCCTGTGATAGCATCTCACCTTCTGTTTTGCCATGTTCTCTAAAGGTAGTGCTCTTGGAGTGCAAGCTTTTGTTCATAAAACTCAATCCTTTGGCCTTTGCTCTACAGAAGTAACTAATGAGGCACCAGGATTAAAGGAGGAGTGAGCACTGTAAGTGTGCAGACAGAAATACTCCTGAGATTTTAATGCTCATTAGGCTGAGGAAGGCTTCAAACTTTTCAGTATGGGGAAGTAAAACTGGGCATCTGAGAAGAATAATGAAAAGAGCTTGTGCAAGCTCTGTTAGTTCTCTGTTTAAGGCTCACCTTGAGTGAGCATTTGGTAATAGGGTTAAAAAGGAACTCTGGTGAAGTAATGAACAGACAGTCCTGGAAAGCTGGTTTTGCAGGCCATTGACTTGGTTGATTTGAAGAATCATTCTGTACCTAAGCCTTCAGTCCTCATCAAAAAATCTTTGCATCTAGTACCTATGGCATCCAGCTTGAGAGGCAAGGGATTATGCAAAATAAATAAAAGGTACTCATATCATCCGGTTTTCACTGATTTATAATTCAGTGGTGCTTTTGGTGGAACAACAATGCAAATGCGGTGTCCTAAACGTCAGCCTGGGTACCTTCATTCACTCTTTGCTTCTTGACAAGGACTTTTGATGATTTGCAGAAAAACACCAGTTATCATTTGCCTTTTGGAATTGCACTGACTCAAAGGTCTTTAGGAAAATGGGGAAAGAATTAACTCTCTGAATGTTCAGCTGCAACTAAGTATCGTAAAAGAAAAACGTTACAATACTGGACACAGGTTCGGTTGCTGAAAATTATAGGTGTCTTCAGGTTTCTGCAATTGGAAAAAGAAAATTATGCTATGTGATATTTATGATAAAAAAATCCCCACTGATTCAGAGTAAAAAGGAAGGCAGTTGACCTGGTGGGGCTCAATGGCGAAATTCCTGTAGCAAACAGTTAGTTGTACACTGTACACAACCATCCGCTGAACAGCAACATCGAAACACAAGTTTGGTCAGCCTAGGGTGAGGAAATGCATAGTTGTATCGTAAGTGCTAAGCACAGATGTGAGTCTGAGCTGGTAAACTGACACAAATTCAAAAGTAAACCTGTTTGAAGTATGTAACAGTTGAGTTGTATAACATTCCAACCAATGGATACTAACTCTGTGCTCTGCACTTGCAGGATAGCATGGCAGGTACCATATTGGCGTATCCTGCTGTGAAGTAACACAAAGAAGTTCAACATCCCATTTCTAGAGACCTGCCTTAACATGAAAGGAATGTGAATATTTTTATCTGAAATAATAAGTATTCACAGAATGATTTACCCAACAATTTACTAGTTTTGGGTTGGTTTTGTTTTGGGTTTTTTTTTTTTTTTCAGCTTTCAAATGACACTTTTCCATAGCGGCTATTTTTTTTTTATTATTTATTTGTTTTTTAGTAATCATGAATGGTTTTTCAGTGATGGTTAGCATTTGATGTCCCCACTTTGTTGCTAGTGACACAAAGGACATTATATTGTTTCCTTTCATTCCTTCGAAGGGCCTTTTAAGAAGGAGGACTTGAAGAAACTTTCAACTTCTGAGCAAGTTTATAGAACAATACCAGATCAGTAGAATTAGTGAGCATTAAAGGACATTTAAGAGCCTAAAAGTCCTGGACTTCTACTTCCTCTGTTGTTAATGGGACTATGGATTCAAATCCCTTGGTTTCTGAGACTCTTACTTCATCATTCCTTTTTTTTTTTGTTCCTATAAAGCATTCCTTAGAGAAAAAAAAGCCATGAAAAAAGGGATACTTCATGAAATGTAATAATTATGCAGAGACTGTAGGTTGAATTTTATCATAGTCATGTGGCATTGTATTTACTTGTTTGGGGGTAGCTTTATTGTGCAGTTGGCTGCCAATGCAGTGTATTCAATAGCCCCTGGGATGAACACTGGTAGCCCAGAGCCTGAGCCCCAGCCCATGACCCTCCTATGGAAGGTGCTGCATAAGCATAAGGTAAAAGGACTCCTCCCTGTCCAAAGAAGGTGAAATAGATGAAGATGGAGACTGTTAGAGGGAGCATAGAAAAGTTAATATACTTTGGCAGACCTTAGGATGGACTAAATATGGCAGCATCAAGCCAGAAAAAAACATGAGGGAGGAAAGGATGAGGGGAAATAGCTGCAGAAAGCATAAATTTTGGGGCTATACAGCTAGAAGTGAGCATACAAGATATCAGACCATTATAGGTAATCTCAAGATGTGGACATTGGGCTGAAGGTCAAATGAAATGCCATTTGTCATATTTGCAGCAGCACATCTCCACCCTGATGAACAGATGATGAAGGAACATTTCAAAGCTCCTGTAGTTTTCCTTTCCATTGGATTTATGGTGGTGGTGATGATCCTCTTGTTCAGAGGTGCAGTGAGATTCCACTCCTTTGCAAATTTACACGTGACACTTGAGCAGTAGTTATCCCTACCAGGTTATCCAACTAGTTATTTCCTTAATATTTAAAAGTTTCAAAGAATTTCAGTATTAAGACTGTCTTTTCTGTGATACTTTCTAAATTACAGTATCGACATCTTTTTTCCTTCCATATTTTTATTATATTGGTTTCAGTTCCTTCTCTGTTTTCAAGAGTTTCCATGTCAGTTATTTGCAAATTGATTCTCTGGAATATTTTCTTTGACCATCACAGGTTCCTTGAAATCTCTTGGTTCCCAGCTCACAGCAGGGAGTTAGTGCTTGTGCTTGTAGCAAGAGTTTTGTTCCCTTGGTTTGACAGGCAATGACTCTTCCCTGTATGTACTTGGGTTGTATACAGTAAAATATTCCTGCTGCAAATGTTGATGCATACGAATCTCTTACCAGCATTTACAAAATATGAAGAGGAGAAAATATAAACATAAGCTTGGAGTGAATAAATTTTAATAATAACTTAATCTGTAAGGATACAAAGAAAAGAAGTAGTGATCAAACTCTAACTTGAACATATATCTATGAAAATAAAATGCAAAAAAAACCCCACTCCACAGTTAGTTTAGTCTAAGTTTCTCTTGGAGCCAAACAGTAGAAATGTATTTGTTAAATGACGGGAAATTCAGTTTGAAGCCACTTACTGGTGTGTTATTTTCTGTTAAACTGTGTTTTTAAAAATAAATAAGATTAGAAAATTTCAAGTTATATAGAATATTCTGTTCTGAAATTATCTAAGTGCAACGGAGTGACTGGAACAGTCTGGATTTGTTCTCATGTTACATGTTCAAGAAACTGTGTCCAGCTTGGGATAGGACTTCTTTTTTTTCAGAGCTCAAGATTTCAGGATAAGGTAAGAAAACTTATTTTCCTTTGCTTTTACTTTTGTTTCTACTTTGTTATTCAAAATATCTAAATATAAAGGCTTTATGCACTAAAAGTAACTGTCAACTGGTTAACTATTGGGCTCCTATTCTTTAAAGTTGCAAATAACTTCACCCATCAGTGCTAATGGTTTTGTGTTTTTTTCTGTCGGTGGTGTTAAAATTCTATGATTTGGGTTTGAAGGTAGAAAATACAATGCTAAAAGACCATTGTGGGCACACACTGGATGCATATGAATTGCATCTTCCGGTGGATATATGCAAGCCGGACAATATCGCTAAAATTCTCATCCTTTTTTAATGTTATGTGACAAAATTTTATATGAATTAATTACGTGCCGTTTTGATCTGGTCAGCCGCTATGCAAACTGCATTCAGGGCCTTCCAGGACTGTATGACCCACCATGCAGCAGATAATTTTGGCCAGATAGTGCCTTAATATGCTCTGGTAGAGCCAAGACGACTCTTTCTCAGGAAATAACCAAAATAGTAGAAACATAATCACCCATAGCTCTGCTCTGAGGGTAGCGTTCTATCATGGACTGTGATAAATGATTAACACAAATGCTGTAATGCTGTCATTTATTCTCTGTAATAATCTGAAGAAGTGATGCTTATTATTAACTGGAAGAATTGAGTATCATAGCTGAGAATTTTTTAAATGTAAGCTAAAAAAGTGCAAAAGAGGAAAATATAAAGCGTAGAGATTCTTCATGACTGTGATGTTAAATTTACACAGCTGGAAATTTTGAAATTTGCAGAATGAAAATTAATTTATCAGTGCTAGCTGAAGTACGTTTCACAACATGAAAAATAAAATGGACATTTAACCAGAAAGAAATTGCACGTATTTCAGTCTCTTTGCGTATAGTTTCACAATGATTTGGGGAAAAGGTTCAGTTTACCATAGGCTTTTCTGTAGAGAGCTACCCTACACTTCCTCACCGTTTTAGATCTCTAGGGTCTCTGCCCAAAGTTTAACTGACCCAGTTCCTGTAGTAGTTTCTTCAGGAAGCTGCTGCCTGTTTTTCCTCTGTTTTTTTCCCTCTAAATGAATCTTGAGTTACTGGGTGTTTTTTATTTTAATCTTTGGTTTTGGAAACCAAAGGCCAGTTGCCTGTCTAGTGATAAGTATTACATTTTCAAGATTATGCCATGAATAATTACTTCTTAAGAGTCTTTTTTTTTTCCCTTGGAAATCTCTCTTGCATTATTTTCTCTCTCGCTTGTGCCTCCTAACATTGTGCATTTAACATTTATTCGGTGCTAAGTTGCCAACAGGATAGCTTGTACCTTCTCCCGTCTTTCAGCTGAAAATAATTTCCCCAGTGAAGTTGTGAAGTTCAATGGGTGGGCTGTGCAACTGGTGGGAGAAAGAGAGAGAGAAGGAGGAAAAAATAAAACTAAACCAAACCCTGTATGCATTGCATCAACAGCGACTGCAGAAAAGAAACAAGGACATAGTCTGAAATGAAATATTCCTGAATTTACAGACCAAAAGTAGACCAGTGCCAGCCTGAATAGGAGATGAGGAAGAAACAACTCCGAAACCCCTTGAGTTGCTGGAGTGGGAGCTATAGACATGCAGAAAGCAAAGCCTGGAAGAAGAGATAATCGGTTAATCGCCTTCAAGTCAGTAGCAAAATACTCTCTCAGTGGTGTGAATATGTTCACCGATGAGTTCAGGATTGCACGCTGAGGCAGAGGATGCTAATAGACACTAGCAGGCCCACTCATAAAGCCTAAGCTCAGCCATCAGTGATTAAGTAAGGGAATATTTGTCCTGAAATGCCTGGAAACTGACTGGCTAAAGCCTTCAGGAATTAGTTGAGGGAGGAAAAAAATACCCTTCTCTGTAACCATCCCTCCCACCTGAGGTTCCCGGAGCGCCTCGCAAACACAGGCGGAGGTTTAGGAGACCTTTGGATGGTTGTTGATGGTTCGTTGATGGAGGGAAGAAGTCAAAAGCTGGCTTCCCAGCCGAGGGAGCGTGAGAGGGACCTCAGCGGCACGAAAACCAGTGAGGCTGCAAAGGGAAATGAGGTGATATGTAACGAGAGTAATTATTTTGGAAAAAAAACCTCATTCACTCATGTTTTCGTTATGGGGAGATTAGAGAAGACAACTGAGAAGAGAGGAGTGAACTGTCTGCCGTTGCCCTCTCTCCAAGCTGGCGTCCGAGCCGGTGTGACTCACTCTGTGCTCCTTCAGGGAAACCATCCCTGTTCTTACTGTATATGGAGAAACGTCTCGGTTTCCCACATTTTAAATCAATCTCAGGTTTAAGTGAAGGTGCAGGCTTAAAAGTTATTACAGCTCCACTGTTTCCCCTGATAAATTACATGAATAACATTTGAGACAATGCATTGTTAAATATTTATGTCTAGTACTATAGAACCAGAAAAAGCACAAGAACCCCTAGAAGAATAAATATATTTACCTAAATAAATTACTAAGACAAATATACTCCTATGTGCTCTGTACCAATAAACAGTAGGTATTCACTAAATTGTGGAATATAAATGGCTCATTTCCTCTAAATGTACACTGAAAGATCTATAACATGTTACACATTTCCTGTGCTTTGCATATATATTTCAATATTCATCATGAAAAGCCTTGCTTATGTGTCAATATACGTTACTTTGCATACATTAAGAAAATATTTTTTTAATTTTACCATTACAGATGTGCTTTGCTATTGGAGGGGTGGCGAAAGCGCAGGCCCTATTTCATGATTAACCCTTTTGTGGCGCGTCCTTTTTTTTATCAACATGACATTTGCACAAAATGAATTGCTTGCTTAGACACAGCTAACTAAATAAAAGCAGGCCGGAGCTGATAGTATGAAAAATGGATTTTCATTACTGTTTCATTGATTCTTGTAAATAAGGGCCTGAGGCCTGCTCCAAAAAGGCTGCAAACAGTAATAATTTAATCTGAGGTGACATAGACCAAAATGTATGTGGACAAAAATCATCCTTGAATATTAAACAACAGCCTCAAGACAGAGAAAAGTGTTGCAGGCGAATTTAAATGTATGCAGATCGGTGGGTAACATATTTAAAAACAGAAATTAAAGATTCCTGTCATAAATCACATTTGCTGCCATGGATATGCCTTGTTATGCTGGCGTTTAAAAAAACCTGAAAGGTTAAGGCAGTTGGTGCATTAAATCGTACAAGGATAATTAATACTTTTCTTGTGGCTATTTATAAGAAATGGAAAATATAGTTAGATCAGCTGTGGCACTGTAGTAATTTGAGGGGGAAGAAATGAAAGTATGAGTCAATAGTTTTAACTGGACGAATGTCAAAAGCTTAATGATGCAGTATCCTAATTTGGAGGCCTTTTGAGTTCTATATGAAAAAAAATAGATAAAATAGTTCATTCTTCTACTGCACATATAACTTGTTTGCCTTTCAAACCTTATAACCTGTTTAATAAAAATAATTGAAAATAATTTCTCCAACTGCAGTTTAAAAAAAAAAAAATTGAAACTATTCCTTGGAAGCAAAGTGTAAATCAGCTCTTGACTCTAGAATCATGAACTTTGTTTTTTCTTATACATCTTCTAATTAAAAAGACCACTATATTTTGCCATAAAATAGCCTGGAACTACATGTAAGAACATTATTTTAGTTGTAGTACTTTGACTTATTACAGTGTACCTAATGCTCAGGATGGCTCATAGTAAGACTAATGTAGGAAATAATTTTCTCCTTTAACCTGCTGAAGCATTAATCTTTTTTTTTTTTTCTTTTTTCTTTTTTTTTTAAACTTGGGGTTACATTCAAACAAACCCTTGCGACTACTATAATTCCCAAGAGGAAAATACTCCTTCATCACTCATTGAGCTCAGGTTTATGATCGGCCTATTATTTAAAATTCTTATTTTTCTTTTTTCTTTGCTTTCATGAATAAAAACAATAAACTTTAGTGGTATCAAACATTATTAAAGGGTCTCAAAGCAACAAGACAGAAGGTTTATATGACCAAACTCTCTTAATATAAAGGAGTTGTATATTTTCAGATGTCACTGCCATTCATCTCTCCTCTCTCTCTTTCTCTCTGCCTCCCTTAAGCTAGGAATAAAGATCTTATTTTAAAAATCTCACCAACATATAATAACTTTTCACCTGTTTCATAAAAAGTTAAACATTTAGAATACAATTTGCCTCGCTATTATTTTTATTCTAAATGAAAACAGGAAGTATTTCTTTCTTCAGAGGTGATTAAAAAAAAAAAAAAGGCAAGTTCATCCAAGAAAGCTATTTTCAATCTGAAAATTACTATTGCTGTGGGGGAACGCATTTCTCAAACCTCACTGAATTTCTGATCTGTTTGAAAAACACTCGATCTATCATTATACAAAAAAAATTAGATTTTTGAAATTTTACCCTGGTTTTGATTTGCAAATATTCATAAAAATTGTCATGGCTGCATGCAGATCTTTGGAAACAAAGATTAGCAATATTTTTCACAGCTCTAGCTAGAACACGCTGTCTTTGGCAAGTTTCTGTTTGCAACAAACAAAATGTGATACTTTATAGGTTATAATATTCATCATTGCCCCAATGTGTCATTGGTATGTGGTGTCACACCCTGCTACTTTCTGGACAGTGTTTTCAATTTGATTATGACAAACCTTTTCTTAAAAACTGCACTTTTAAGAAAAAGAAATCATAACAAATTAACCTAATCTAATAAAAAAAAAAAAAAAGTCCTATTTCCTTTCAGAGGATTACCTTACAAGTAAAAGATTGGGTGTGAAATACATTCAGCATGCTAACTTTCCAAGAATTATCTGGAAAATAATCCAAGTTCAAAGGAAAAAAATAAAAGGTGAGAAATCAGAAATTTTGCAATCTAAAACAGCCAGCTTTAAAAAGCTTCCATTGAAATAGAGAGATGGAAAAGTGTTCCTTTGTAGTATTCCTTAGACAACAATGTGGATTTAGCAAATGTGGTGATTTTGGTGATACCAATATTGTTTCTGTTTTTACATACAATATCTTTCTTCTGCAACAACATAAATGTCTAAATATATAAAGCTGAGCTGGATATGGAATCTTCTGGTTAGTACACGGAAAAAAAAAGAAAAGGAGTAGTATAATGATCTGTTAAATGAAAACACTTATATTTAGTCACACCCTACTAATTCATGAACCATATCTTCATAGTTGAACAATCTCCTACATTATAGGCAACCAACAATTGGTTCTGTAGGTCAGAGCCTTATGGATCTTAATTTTTTTTCTTTTTAAATAAAAGCAAATTGTTTCACAGCACTCTATCAATAAAAGAAGTGTAACTTTTTATCTCTGGGACAAAGCACACTTTACATACAGTAACTCTAAACTGTGTGCAAAGTTATTCTGACAGTGGTATGTTCAGCAGAAGGAATATGTCTCAAACATTATATTTTGATCTGAATAAGCCTGCAAACTGAAAAGAAAGATGTTAAGGCTCACATTCACAGAGCAAACAATTTTTTTTCTCTTTTAGAATTTTTAAACTAGTAAACAAACAGTGAAAAGTCACAAGATCCAAAAAGCCTGTAAATATCACCCTAGAATTTTAAAAAGTGGTTTGAACGCAACTGTGTTTATCTTTATTTTGCCTAGACATCTGCCAGTACATTTTAGGCTGCTGCTGATCGGTAGAGCTGAGCAAATAACTTGTAATTATTAATGTTTTCCTTGAATTTATACTACATTTTCTCTTTATGAAATATGTGAAGAAGATCATGACATTTTCAAATGTCTTTGTTATTCAAAGTTATTTATGAATTTTTCCATGGCATATTTTTCCCTGTGGGTGGTATTCACTCTTGTGCATGCACACGGACTAAGCAGTACTTAGACTCCACTTAAATCTTCAAAATCTGTCTTCTGCAGAGGATTGATTTTCATACAAAGGGCTTTGTGTGTTTGATCAGATTGATGTTAATTTTCCTATTCAAACGGATAGTTACAGGAGTTAAGTTCTAACGTAGCGGTGCCATGTAAATGGCTGGATACGCAGTCCGTCAATTGTAAAGGAACCACATGTAAGTCGGGCTGTATCTATAAATAATGTACAGTTCTTAGAAGTAAAACTTACAGATGCAAAGCAGCAAACTATACTGTCGTTCTAAAACGTTAAGTCTCAGAAAACAAAAAGCTACCCATGAGCTACAAGTTTTTATATCTAATAGCTACCCATTTTCTTCCTCCCTTCAAATTCAAATAGCAGTTTTTGCTGTGTCATTGGTGCTTGTATTAGGAAGCCTGTGCTGTAATGCATATTTTTTTGTTTTTAATACGAATGCTTCTTTTCATTGTGTGGCTGGAAGACCTCCAGATTAATTGACAGACTACCATTGTTGGGCTAGGTAAATAACAAGCTAAACAATGTTTTGAAGCTATCTTTTACAAGAACGTGGGCTGTGTGAGTGGTATGGAGGAGATCACAGTTTTCCAAAAGCAATTGCCCTATGTGCAGTAACCCTTTCCAAGGCCGGAGCCACTCCGGGAGGAGGCACAGAAACAAGGGAGAACCAGTAACCCCAACTCCCACATCAGAAATCCCCGAAGTACACCACTAAGCGGTTGCAGTTGCTGGAGCCAGTGGGTTCGTTCAGGGGTGAAGGGGGTAAAGGGATGCACAGAATAGGATAAATTGCTCTTGCCTTAAAGACTTGAGGTCAAGCATGACTTTGGCCATGTTCGTTTCTCTCTTCACTTAGGCTAACTCAGGCCTCAGCTTTTTCATGCCAAGTCACCAAGGCCTACACCTCTCACTTTAATCCTTTTTTGGCAGTTTCTCCCTCTTATGAGAGGCCTTCTTAATTGATTTCTTCTTCCTCAGGCCAAATGTTGCGACGTTTCTCTGCTCCCCTAAGCACCAGGGATGTTGCTTCAGTGTCCACTCCCATTACCAGTTCCACCTCAAGCATGATTCACAAAGTTTAAAGCCAAAAGGAATGATTAGATCATCTAGCCTGACCTCCTGTATACTGCAGGCCGTTACATTTCACTGAGCTACCTCTGGATTGATCCCAATAAGCTGTGTTTTTCTGAGGACTATCTTGGATAAATCATCCAATTGTTGTTTGGAGGGATCAGGGACTGGATTTTCCCCGATTCCTCTCAGTGGATTATTCCTGTGGTGAATTATGATCAATTGTGGCAAAAGGATGCAGAAAAGCATTGCTACAGTCTTTATTCATTTCCAAAGGTTAAGTAGCACCCTCCACCTAGTAGAAGGATAATAATCCTTTACAATGCATGTCCTGTTTCACAGAATCTCCATAGAAATATGATGCATTCTATGTTAAAGGGTGGTTTTGGCTCAGAAATGGCTTTTTTTTTTCCCCCAATATTCCTACAAGAATATTTTTCAAGTGGCATAATAGACCAAATCAAAGAAATTATATGAATTTTATGATTGTATTACGTGTACAAGTGAGTATATTGTTTTACTTCTATGTAAGACTTGACTCTACAAAGACCAACCCGAAAGTTGATCAATAGCCTGTCTGCAAGAGTGGACAATGGCAGGTTGTTACAGAAAAGTATAAGAACTGGACAGAGAGAGAGGTAGTCCCCTCAGCATATCCTTGCTGATCCTCAGTCTGTGAATGAGACACCTCTTGAAGCAGAGGTGACATGAATATCACCATATCGTTGCATTGTGTTTACCTAACCGTTGCTATTTATTGGATGAACACTCCGTTAATTCATCTAATCCCATTTAAAACTTGTGTTTTGGCCTCCACATCTTCCTGACGAGTTGCACATCTCAGTTATGCACTGTGTGTTTTAAGTGCTTAATTTTGGTAGCTTGTAACTTAGTACCTGCTAGTCTGATTGTTGCCAACTTCTTGGTTTACTGATAGTATTGGGGTTGTGATTTTTTGATAACTCATTGAACCATACACTTCAGTATGATTTTACCAGACTCTTTTCAAATCTTCCTAATGCTGACTTATTTGGGTTTTTTTTTTCCTTTCTTTTTTTTGGCCAGTGAGTCTAAACTCTGATTATCCTCATTGACCTTTTTTGTTCTGTTTCTATGTGTATTACATACTTCTCAAGGTGAGAGTGATCAGAATACTGGGACTGCAGTATTCAAGATATGGGCAGACCGTAGACTTAAAAAATGTCATGAATGATATTTGTTCTTATTTTCTATTCCTTTTCTAATACTTACTAGCCTTATTTTACCTTCAGAATGCAACCGGTCATTGAGGTGCCGCCTACTTGCCATCCATTACTGACTTAATGACTCCAAAACTTTTCTCTAGTCTAGGAAGCTGTGATATTACCTAAATACACCCTGTCTTGCAGAGAAAGTCATTGTACACATTTGAAACTGTTTCCTTTAGGAAATACTCATCATTTTATTTGTTCAAATTGAGTTATTTTGAGGAGGTCTTTGACACTGCTGTGGTCTGGCTGTTTGCTAATCTCTTAGTTAACCAAATGTTATCCTTAACCTGGATTTCATCCAAAGAGGGCTGCAATAGATGACCAAAAACTTCTCTTAATTGTTACTCTTACAGTTGCCATTATGTTTGAAATGAAGCACTTCAGTATTTAATGTGCACATACGCTCCAAATAAAACCTCCAGAACAAAGCTAGAAAAATATTTAATTCTCATCTATAAATAGACCAGTTAGCCCTGAAGAGTGGTATAATACAATTTTTTTTTTTTTTTTTTTTTTACACAGGAAGAAGGAGCTTGTTAACGTTGGTCCAACCCCTCATTCTAGATTCTTACAATATTAGTGGAAATACATGTGTTAAATAACCCACCACTGCAGCAATATACTCTATTTATATTTTATATAAAATAATATTCTGCTCCATGGTACTCTGAATGGTTCACAGAAGCACAAGAAGTCATTAACCTAATCCTCAACATAACATGATGTAAATCATATAAGATGTCATGCATTTTTAGAGGAAGTATTATTTTGAGTGAATACAGACATAGCTATTTGGCATGATTTCTTGAAGGGAATGGGAGTGTTATGACCCAGAAAATGCGCTGCATTTATTGCTTTGACTCAGGATGTCATGAAGCTTCACATAAAAATGGAAGTTTCAAAACAACAACTTGGGGAGGAAAAAAAAAAATTAAATACCAGGAATGTCTTTGTCTAGCTCTAGATTTGGGTTGTACTGAAGTGAGCATTCCAGCCCTTCGTTTCATGTCTTTACAGAGAGAGTTACTTCGAAGAAGATTTACCCAAAACAGAAATTCCTTCTCCGTAGAGGAAAAAAGAAATTAGAGGTAGCATTTCTAGTGCTATTAGATTTTTTTTTTTATTTTATTTTTTTTTTTTTTTAAGAATGAGAAAAGAAAAATCTGTGCAATTACTTAAAGGACTTGTTTGTCATCGCAGCTGTCTACGCAAGGTCTTAGAAGTCTACCTACTCTTGTACATGCTTGGGTAATAAAGACACAGCCCATATACAGCCAGATCCAGAGCTTGATGAAATCATGGGGAGGGTCTGTAAGTATTCCAGTATTCTGGGATGCAATCTATCAACTTATTCCTACAAATAAGGATGTAGTAATATCTTTCATATGAGTAAATCAAGTAATATTTTTCATAGAAAGAGAAGTATGTGCATAGATGCTTCATGCTTGGAGTATTAGTTCAGAGAAATGGGGTAATCATAAAAAAGTTCCTGGCTGTGTCCCATATGGAAGCAGAATACTCGCTATCTCAAAATAGTAAATGACACTCGTTACAATTTCCTTTGGAAAAGTTACAAATAACTGCTTTGGAGCTCACCTGGGAGCTCCACAGAAACAACCTTATAAGATTTTTATACTCGGTGAAAAAAGTTCTGATAAACTTCCATGAGTTTTATACTTGCCCCTTCTGCTTATTCCGTGGCTGTAGTAACACAGGAAATCAGGGTTATATGGTGATGGGGTGAAGACAATAGGCTTCGTTGCTCCATAATGATGGCAATGCAGTGGTGGAAAACCATGTTCCCTGAAAGTCTCCTCATGCACACAATGAGTTGCACCGGAAATATCTGTCATTCTGTGTAGCTAAAGCTGTAAATGACAGGTAGATCAATGCAATAAACAACTGACCTGAGCTTCTTCCAGCCTCTCTAATTAGGTTTTGTTTGTTGGTTTGTGTGTTTGGAGGTAGTTCTTAAAATCTTGATATAGCTGGACTTGTGACACCAAGAGAAAAGTTGACGCACTGTTATTTGAACATAAGCTCAGATAGGAGCAGCGGAGATGTAGTTCTCGCATCAGTTTGCAGTCCACTTTTGCAGGCTTAAGTGGTTTATGTAGTTAGGGCTCTTACTCTAATGCGCAAACGCTCAGCTAAATGGAACCTATGATCTCCTTTGAGGTTCATCCATCATTATTCAGAAACTCTGTTTGTGCCGTCATGCGGGCAAACGCTTTCATGTATTTATTAATCTCATTGTAAGAATTTCTGCAAGCATATGCAGACCACTAAGGCTAGCAGTGATTAAAGCCATGCAGCCTTGAGCAGATGTAGACACTTTAGTTCACCCTGTTCATTGCGCTGAAAGGGTATAAATCAAGTATTTTCGGCACCGGGAAGAAAGCTCATCTGTTGCTGAAGATCACTGCTATGCCCAAAAAGTCTTTCTTAATTTTTGCCTTTTTATAATATGTGCTTGTTTCATTACTCCTTTTGTATGTAATAGATCAGTAAAATGGATGCTGAACTTTTGTCACATCCTCTGCCTTTGAATGACTACACTAAAATCCTGCTTATAAAGAGGTAATGGGAAGGAGATGTGATTCCTGAAAAAGGAAAGAAATCGTATCGGTTTCATAATTTGTTACCTTTCCAAAACAATGAAATCACAGAAGGAGAATGTGAGAGGATGCATCAACCATGGAGAGAGAAAGGATTCAACCAAAATAATTTTAATAGGTGATAAAATCCAAGCTGAAACTAGCCTGTAACACGCACAGCCACTATTTACTGCAGCACGCTTTTAACCACAGCTATAAAACATATATTTTGTCTAAGGAGCATTTCTCTACTTGGTTAATTTTTGTGAGCCTTTCATTTATACAGTAGGTCATCCTCCCAGAGAAGCTTTCTGCTGGCCCCAGAGCTCCAAAGGAGCATTTGATTCTCTGCTTGGACCCTCTACCTCTGTTCCTTACTGGCCCAATTAGCCTTGTACTACATAGTTGTCAGTAGCCTAACTACCTTGGAGCCATCAGATAAAAGTTTCTCTTTCCCAACTGCTCTATTCATCAGGAATCCCGCGTAGCCAAGGTTTGTATAACCTGCTATGATGAACCCTCCCACTCAATTGATTTCTGGTCCCTAATGAACCATACGCTGATGGACAATTACTCATCTTGCTGAGACATGTGGGGACTTTTAAAGGCAGGGTACTTGGGAGGTTGTAAAACCGTATGCTTTCTTATTTAACGTTAGCTATAATTTTTGACACAGGAAGGATTATAACCGTAACTGTTAAATGTCACCCAGGCTATCTTGGTGATGGCAAAAGTGATTTTTTTTAAAACTCTCAGACCCTTCGTTATTTACTTCGAGATAAACACGTACCAACGAGTTTTGACAACATGGTACTTTAGAAAAAGTTACAAGTCTCCCAAAATACACTATTGTAGAATTTGACATTAATAGCCCAAAGCAGTGCAGTGCTGCAATTGTGAACAGTAGTGTGTTGGGCTAGAAGTCTGATGGATACAATTAAGAAAGAGCACGATTATTGCTGTTACTGCACTGTGTTATGACTGCTATGAAGTGCTTCAGCAACCTCAGTTCATGCTTTTAAGCGGAGGTTTGTCACATTGAGTGAGTTAAATCTTAGCACTGATGTGTTGATGAAGATACAGACTGGAATATTAAAAAAATAATCTTTTCCTATACTTAAGTCCGCTAATAATTAGGCAGCTAAATTTGTTATCTCTGGGGTCATAAAACTCCACTAGGAATAAATTATTAAAATCTCTTGGTTTGTAAAGTGTAAGGTATGCAATACACGCTGCTTTCTAAAAAAATGATGTGAAAAATGACTGTCTGATTTTTAACTCGACTTAGCTTGTTGATCATTTATAACCCAATAACGCCATTAGAAAGTACACCACTCATACCAGCGATTTCACTTCCAGTTTAAGCAATTGGCCTATAAGACATTGACAGAATGGGTAAACAAATATGTAACTACAGAAGTAGCTGTGTTGTAAATGGATTAAAATAATGACAACAGCAACAAAAACCTAGCGAGGTACTTCATCAGCACACTTGTGAATCTGCCATATGAATAGAAATATTTACCCACCGTATCTTCTGAGAAGTGTATCAGGTGATCTGATATATAAGTAGTTTGGGGAAATAGTGTTATCCATCTGTGTAGACAGTAGGGACAATTAGGAAAGTGTTTTTTCTTTTATTTCCAAATTTCTGTCCCATTTTTATCTTCCTACGGTCTGTCACACTTCCTATAGAGTCTGAAACGGTTTGTCTCCTAGCATCACTCTCCTCCTTGAAAACTCTTATTTCCCATTTTCCTTTAACAGCACTCCTGCAGACCTGAAGCAGACTGGGTGCATGGTCTAAGACTCTGAATATGTCTTCATTTGTGCTCTTAAAAAGCCATTATGGCTATTGCTGTATTTTAATTATTTATAGGGCCCCCTATAGATGGGTACTGTAAAACATAAATAGATAAGTTGATGACCCTTCCCCAGCAACACTGATTTTAAACTAAGATATGAGTTAATGAGAAATGTGGCAGTTAATGGAAGCAAAAAGGAACAGAAGGGAGGAGAACAAAACCAGTACTTTTCTTTGGGTTAATATTGAACATATCTTGGAAATATAAATGAAAAAGTTCTTGAGCTGTCATTTCAACCACCTGTTCTTATCCACTTTCTAGGTTTATCAAAACCTATCTTAAAACTAGTCAACCTAAATCCTTCTAGTTGCCCCAGCCTTTTACCCCTCTAATACGCAATGCTGTGTTTGTTTTGTATCTGAACTTCTCCGTGGCTAATTGTGCTTATCCCAGTTGTCCTTGTCCTGACATCACCCTTTAGTGGATGATCCATATCTTTGGGGCTGTATCTTCAGCATAGTTATGTCATGGCCCCCAGCATGCTCTTTGCTGGGGTAAAGAGGGGAAGACCTTTCCTTCATTTTTAGCATAAGCTCTCGTTTCCCATCATCACCTTCTGCTAATACTTCTCTGAAGAGCAGTACTCACTCTTCCAGGTGAATTACTACTTTACACCTGTCAGAGATGCTTTTTCTGAAGCAAACACTTTAAATCTTGACTGGTAGTCAAAAGAAGCACTCCCTTTACCCCTCACCATCACGCCGTTATTTCTCATCCCCCCTCTTAGGCCACGCACGCGAATGGGTTGGCACAGACCTGCATGTGGCCACACGTGGGCAAGAAGGT